>QJOA01000015.1:3096-283065 GCA_004155915.1 Monosporascus sp. CRB-9-2 | reverse complement strand
GGGGGGGTCATGCGGAGCAGTCAGCTTCAAGACGGGGAATTGTTCATTAAGATGCTGCCCTACATAAAAGAAGACATCGACTAAGGAGATGCATGCGTAACTAACATGTCGGGAAACGACAGGACGTCCCTTACCTCTCGCCCATCCTCGAGGCGATCAAGGCCGAGGACGACGAGAAGAAGGCCCTGGACTCGGTGACCGTTGTGCGGAGTCACTAAGGTCCCCCGTTGCGCCCGGGAGGCTTCAAACTGCTCGAATACGCAATGCCTCAACCAGCCCGCCTTTCGAGGGATTACGTAGACGAGAGGAGGAAAAGGAGAGAGCGAGAGAAGGGGGGAGGAGATGTTGCGTGTGCGCGGACGAGACTTTGTACAGATAAGGTAGCTGCATTATTAGAAAGCAAGGCAATAGACGGGGGTTGACACACATCCCTACGTAACCGGTTCACCTGTCTGTATATACAATGTGGAATTCTTGCTGTCCGTCTGTCTATTTGGCGTGCCCGCGCTCTCACCTCCGATACCGTGTCTGTCTCTAGCGACTGCATCAAGCGCTCGTGTGCAGGTCCAGGTACCTACATAACCGCTAAGTAGCTATACGACGCTAATCTAGCCCCCAGTACGCCAGACTTCGCCGACGAAGGACTCCTCCAGTCAATATTCACCCGGCTTTCCTCTCTGCCACGGGTCATGAAGCCCGCCCACGCCCACGCGCAGGGCAGCTTCCCTACCCGCAGAGCGACAGTCGCAGGGTAGTCTCTCAGAGAGGACCACACGGGCTATTACTCCGACTCCAATGCCGGCCTCCTTAATCGGCGAAACAAACCCCTTCAGAAAAGGAGAAAATATGTACGCGGCGTATGCGGCGTGCGTAGGCGTAGTAGACCGACGCCCCTGGGGACTGACTAACTTCCCTGAGCGGCTTACCGGTTGAAGGGCTGACTCCTCTCTAACGTCCGCTGCTCCGGATTCGACGCCCCCAATGAACCCCTTTTCCCACATGGTATATATACGTATATATATAACTTACTCCCCGCACGCCGAACGACCGCGCGTCCCGCGGCTACAAAGCAGAACCGCTCGACGCCCGAACCAAAAATTAGTAGCGGAAGCACAGACGCGCCAGGTGTTGGTCAGGTCACTTGTATGATATCGATGGGCTGGGCAGCGATCCGGGAGAGGCTACCTGGCCTCTACGCAACACCACCCAAGTCGGGTGATATGGGTAAGTCGGACGAGGACGTAGACACGGGATGAGTTGAGCGGAAAACTGTATGTATTAGCCCTTCACGGGATCTTCGACGTCTTAACCGCGGCCCCGGCGAAGCTAAATACATCATCTGTCCCCCGTCCAACCAACCTTCATTGATGTCTATGACCTATAGCCTATATGTAGTTTCTCACGCGATACCGCCAAACAAAGCGCGTGGCGAGCAAGCGGGATATCTGGCAGGCTACAAAAAAAAACCAAAACAAAACCAAGATTCCATCTACCGACAGGGGCAAACCGAATTCCCCCTCCCTGCCATCACCGCCCTCCGTTCCGCGACACACATACATACACAAACACAAGCGCCACCGCGCCTCCCCGCCAATTCATATGCTGTCATATAAATAGCCAACTTCTATTGCGACGGATTATTTCCCAGGTGGCCCAATGCCATATCCATACAATGCATATTTCTCCCAAGCACAAGCATAAAAAGGGTGGTTCAACCGCCCGAATTCAAATAGGCGCTAACGTCTAGGCGACCGGGAGGGGATCGGGCTGAACGGTATCGGCGCGGTAGAACGGCGTGTGCTTTGCAGACATCGAGCTTATAGAGAACGGTCGCGGCTCGGCTAAGCGAAAATTCCTCTTGGTCTCGATACCACACGCTGATCCTAAGCCCAACTCGGTGGCTAGTACGGACGAGGCCACGGGAAGAGAAGTATCCATCCATTTCCAAAACTCCTCATTGCCCGCTGATCGTGACGGCTGTTGCGATTGGTGTAGTTGTTGCGCGCATATCGTGAATTTCTCGTACATTAATTACGTTACCCGCCCATGTTTGAACACTCGCCGCTCGCGAAGATCGGCTAAAAATTCGGTACACTGAAGAAATGAGAATAGGTAAGACAAGAAAGAAGGCAGGCTCGTCGAGGACCAAGGTGCTCGAGTAGAACGCATAGGGAAGAAGAAAGTTCGCCTATGCGTTTCCGGGCTTCTCCTCGGTGTCGATATGCCATACGACGTAGTTGGGGAGGCCAACTACTTCGTATCCTGCTCTCTTGGCCATCTTGGCAAAGCCTTCGGTTTCGGCTTGGTTCTCGAATGCATAGCATGGGAAGTTAATACCTGCGCATCAAGAATTAATACCAAGCCGACGGTAGTCGTCCAGGAACATAGGGGGCCGTACCAGATCGATGGACATCGGCCTTGACAAGAATATTGACGCCGCCGATACCATCAAGGTTGATCTCCACATGCGGGTCGTCCCGCCAGTCGCCCATTTTTGCCATGTACTCGCGCCCGGTGTCGTACTGCTTGTAACCTGTGAAATGCACGACCCCTCGTTAGAAAATAACTCTATGCCATGTGGAACTCTAAGATCCGTACCTTCGGCTAAAACCACGTCCTTGGGAAGACTGGCAGCGAGCTTCAAACCCTTCTCCGACTCGATCCAAGAGTTGTAATCAACTGTGGGAACACGCATTAGCGAGTAAGTTCGCCGACGACCCTTTCCGTTACGCAGTTCGACTTACATCTGCCTTCAATGTCGACATTGTTCTCATATCTGTGGAACCAGATATCTGCGCTTAATTAGCATGGGTCACATATCCGTTTTTTCCGAATGGGCTAGCATACTGGGCACGAGAATATCCCTGTCATGCGCGATGAAGTCCTCTAGGATAGCTGCGGGGCTTTCCACAATGTCGACATCCCGCCAGTATACCCACGAATGCTCTGGCTTGAGGGCCGTGGCAAGCAGATAATTCCTGGCGCGACCCATAGCCTTGCGACGGGGACCCTGCGCCTCGAAACTGTGGCGGTCTTCTACGCTCTGGCTGAGCACGGTTCCGAAATCCTTCTCAACAACGACGACGCTGTTGAATGGGATCTGATCCGGACGCTTCTGAATGCGATCGAGCTCCATCGACAGAACTGCAAGGGTGTCATCCTTAGAGTCGCCAACAAGGAAGCCCAGGTCGATAAGGCGATGGGGGTAGGTCAACTCGGCGATGAGCTCGAAATACTTGGACAGATACGGGGCGGCGTCTTTGAGGGGGGTGAGCAGAAGAACTCGTTCTTCATTGTCTAGGGCGTGGACTGTAGACTTGATTGGGTTGAGATTGACGTGTTTTATGGTCGAAGAGTTGACTTCTATCGGAGCGTGGTGGTTGAAGATGACGGGAGTTTGGAGGTGGGCATTCCAGGCCTGTTGTTCATTCAAGCTCATGTCCATCGGTGGTTTCGACGGACCCCAGCAATAGAAACTGTAGCAAGAATCCAGGTCAGCACAGGACGTCTTGACGCGCATGGCGAGGAAGACGGTAGAGAGTAGGTCCAGGGAAGATTTTTCGTACTTTTGCAGATCGCCTGCTGACGTCCTGATGCCACGCCATAATAAGAAAACAAGGCTGGCGACAGCGATTAAGAGTAGGAAGCGCGTCCTCGTCAACAACACCAATATGGCTCTTGTAGGAGGTATTTGGGACCTCGCTGATTTCCAAGTCATGCCACCCTTCGGAAGAAGCATGATGAAGCTCTTCGGGTGGCCTTGAGACACCACCCTTACGTCTCGCAAAGAATTAAGAGGGTATAAAAAAGGAGGGACAAGCAAGGCTACGCTCTGCGTGTATCGCGAAGGGTGAATGAAGAGCAACCGTTTTTGCGGGATTCGGCTCGGTCCAGATAGTTAGGTGTGATGCGGTTGAGAAGCTTTAAAGGGGTTGGCTGAATTTTTTGGCGTTATACGATTCGACGGGCGTGAACGTCGCCAAGGGTAGGTCCGGGGGTGCCACGAGTATACGGCTGTTTGGTACTCCGAAGATCAGGCAGGAGAGCAGGCTATCTATCTACATACGTAGGCACGTCGCTAGAAAGTGTGGAACGGCGCCAATGCAGAAAAAAGGTTCGTCAAGTCTGTCTCTTTAACTGGGTGAATGAAAGACCCTACAAGGCTAAAAGAGAAAAGTAACACAAGAAGGGCCTCCGGGGAATCAATACGGGAGCGATATTGATAAAGACGGCGGTAGACTAGTTAGGGCTGATTCCCATTGATCGTGTGTGGAAAAGTCGAGATGGGAATGAAACAATCGTACAGTAGGAAAGCAGCAGCACTCGCATTAACTGTGGCTGGGGCACGCTGGGAGCAGCGAAATGGTTGAGTGGGAACAGCCCTCCGCAAATCACTAACTAGTGCGCCCAGGTGCTGGCGAGATTGAGTTAGCGGTTCTTGGAGACCTGCACGGTTTGGGAGGGTCCTACCACAAGACGGCATCGTCTACGCGCATTACACATGCATCCATGTACGTATCTCCTGTAGATCTACTTAAGCACCAACATATATGTAATATTTCACTTCGTAGTGGTTTCGTTTAAAGGGGAGACTGGGGCACATCCGGTTTGCCGTTGTCGAGGCTGCGCATGCTAGGTGAATCCGTTGTTGAAGAACGGGGATTCGGGTGCTGAATACATAGGTAATAAGGCCCCGCTGTTCCTATTAGAGTTTCGCCGCAGGTACGGCTTTTGCAACCTAAGTCCAGACGAGTTGATTCTTTTAGCCCGGGCCCTGGACGTACCCGCCTTTACCACTCCAACAATCGACCTTGGATCCTTCACATGAATGATAATACTCGCAGCTGTCGTAATCCACTAAGGTGTGCCAAGCCCAGCTATTCTATCTTTGATTCTTGACAATACTTCTGCATATACGGTATAGGCCTGATGGTAGGGGTCCCTTCTTATACGAACAAAGTCTCTTGTCTGTTCATACGTTACTCGAGGATCGTGGAATGTCAAATGTCAATGTGATAGATGACGGGAGCCATTGACTTGGATAAATGCTTCTTTCTAAATGAGGTATCTACTCCCAGATTTCATGCTTCGCCCAATCCCTTACATGAATGGACGATAGGTATCGACTGGCAGAGTTAAGTCAAGAGATTTCGTAATATCCATCTACTTCCTACCATGGAGGATACGGAGGTGGAGGTCCTGCTTTAGATATGCTTCTTAACTTACTTATCCTGGCTTGGAACCACGTCGTTCTCCCTGGCGCATTTCGATTTTCATAATGATCGAGAAAAGACGTTGTACTTGTACTCTCTCGATATGGAATACTACATCAGTTGGACCGACACACAGTGTTACTACCAACAAGATCCGACCCGTTAGGTAGCCTGCATCCCGTGTTGCCCTCAGCAATACACTACCTATACAGATGAAGCCAGCGATACCAGATTGGATCTCATGTAACGCGCGGTAAAGTTCTAAATCGTTCCTAACCCGAGCATGACGTCTCGAGGCATTTTCTCTGGAGGCTGGACCGCGCAACTCGACTTTACGTCACCGAGGTCCGAGCTGAATTAGGCGAAAGCACGAACACAACCAGCCATCATGCCATGGTTGGGACCTTTAGCATCGGGAGCTAGGCGAGGCAGTAGGCAGCCACTGGCAGGCTGACAAAGCAAGGGCGTAAGCTGAATACCACAAAGTAGAATATAGTCATAAGTCATCTCAGAAAGCACAATTTAGATCTGTCCCCCATTTTCGAAGTAGTCTCCTTTCTCTCGGTTGTCGAAAACCGAGGTACGGCAAGCAGTCTTTAAGTCTGCCTTTTAAGTTAATGTAAGCTGGCGATGATCATCACTGCCATCAGAACCCGAAGACTGTTCTTGCCACCACAGACACTATCATCTACAAGGGTATCAGAGCAACGATTACCACCTCTGTTCAACACACGATTATTTAGTACAAACAGCCTAAAATTGTTATCAGCTTCGTATTTGCACAATATTCGAGCTATCAGAACTAACCGGCCACTCGAGACATATTTGCCGGTGGCAAAATTCAAGAGGCCCCGGGGACTCGTATTCTGGAACTCTTTAAAGACCCTCACAATCCGACGCCTTACATACTTGCCTCAACTAGGTATCAAAGCGCGCAGGCGTCCCAAGGATCAGCAGGCAGTAGGGATGGCGACTCGTAGGTCAGCCCGGCTAAGCGCCGCAGCGAATGGGAATGTCAAGCCGGCTGAAGTACCCGCAATGCCTCCTCCCCCTACGCCTCTGCCTAAAAGGCCCGCGAGGAAAAGGAAGGCGACTTCAGACGAAAGCTCGCCCGGCGGAGCAGACGGGAGCATCAAAGAGGCGGCACCGGCACCCACGACACCCAACAAGCGGCGTGCCAAGGCACCCGGCACTGCCGCCGCGCCACCGGCAACGCCGACCCCGAGCAGCGCAAAGCTGATCGCCGAGCCGGCGGTCACCACCAACGGCGGGGCGACGACGCCGAAGCAGCACCCCGCCGTAAGCCGGCTCGCAGACCCGAACCGGACCAACGCGCCGCTGCTCTCTCCAGAGACGTCGCGGCTCGTGACCGCGGGATCGCCATCGTTGCCGTCGTCGCCCAGCAAAGCGTCGCAGCCGCGCGCGGCCGCAGCAACGACGACAACAGCCAACATCCTCGAGGAGGCGTGCGCGCACCTGATCCGCGTGGACCCGCGCATGAAGCCGCTGATCGATGCGCACCCGTGCCGCATCTTCTCGCCCGAGGGCCTCGCCGAGCAGATCGACCCCTTCGAGAGCCTGTGCAGCGGCATCATCTCGCAGCAGGTGTCCGGGGCGGCAGCCAAGGCGATCAAGCGGCGGTTCGTCGAGCTCTTCTCTTCTCCTCGCGATGACGATGATCATCATCAAGGCGAAGGGGACGAGAGCAGGGGCGGGAACGCGATGATCGACGACGACGCCGCTGCCGAGAAGAAGAAGACGAGGTTCCCGCACCCGTCCCAGGTCGCCGCGTGCCCCATCGACCGCCTGCGCTCGGCGGGGCTCTCGCAGCGCAAGGCCGAGTACGTGCGCGGGCTCGCGGAGAAGTTCGGCAGCGGCGAGCTGTCGGCGCGGCTGCTGGCGGACGCGCCGTACGAGGAGGTGCTGGCGCGGCTGACGGCCGTGCGCGGGCTCGGCCAGTGGTCCGTCGAGATGTTCGCGTGCTTCGCGCTCAAGCGCATGGACGTGTTCTCGCTGGGCGACCTCGGCGTGCAGCGGGGGATGGCCGCCTTTCTGGGCCGTGACGTCGCGAGGCTCAAGAGCAAGGGCGGCAAGTGGAAGTACATGTCCGAGGCGGAGATGCGCGAGGTGTCGGAGCGCTTCGCCCCCTACCGGAGTTTGTTTATGTGGTATATGTGGAGGGTCGAGGAGACGGACGTCAGTACGATGGAGTGACGCAGGCCGGAAGCCTTCGACCCTCTCTGTAAGCTTTGGAGAGTCATAGGGTTTTCTTGGACCGGAAGCGTAGGGACGCGGAATGGCTTTGAGACAGGTCGTGGGCAGGGCATATTTGTCTCTAGAGCGAACTCGCAAAGGGGTCTTCACGTGGGCTATAGGACGGGACGCCATATATAAAGCCATCTATAAAGCCATCAAGGCGGGCCGTGGCGGTTCAACAAGATAGGCCACATGTAACGGAATGTATAATAGAAAACAGACTACAAACTAGGCATGCGACACAGAAGTTTTCTCATAGCTAGATAGTGGTAACTAGGGAGCTACAGCTCATCTCTAGATGGTCCGTTCCTAAAGAGACCTTGCTCCGTCGCTGTTGACATCCGCGTTTTCAGGTCACCCCAGGTTTCTGGGGTTACTCCCGCCGTCGACTGCGTCAGGGTATCGGTATCATTTTCAAGTTATCTCGATCTATCGTTCATAGGTACAACGTCCTAAATCGAGCCATGACTTAAGGCCAGCTAGACAAACTCGCGTCGAAAAGCACACAGTACAACCCTCACATGGTATTTGAGACTCCGATGACTATTCAGCTCCTAACTTCACCAAAAGCTGATATAGCCCTCTCCTGCTCTGGAGGACCATGTATCGATGGCATTCGACTTCTGTCAGCGAGGCACCAATGCCATTCACTTGCCAACAACGGCCTAACGCACACGGCTTTTACTCAGTATCGGGACCATGACACTTCTTGATACTATTCCTAGGCATATCCAACCTGCCCTCATATGATACCTTCTCTTGCTGTTTATAAGAGTGAAAGATGCAGGCGATTATAGCAACCCCTTCACTCGGGGTCGATCGTCTCCTGGGTTGGATAACTACGGTAGTACGAATCGTCTGGCATGAACACCGGCCCCTAGGCGTCTAATAGTAAATTTTTTCCAACTTCCCCTGTTCGTGAGAAGTGTCTCCATTGGATGGGCGGCAGCAAATCTTGCACCTACGGGGCGAGCAAATGCCTAGCGGTAGGGCCTGACTGTCATGAACAGCGAGTCCCACAAAGAAAACACCCATCAACAAGAGCGTCTGAATAGAGGAGGTTCTATCGTATTGGGTGGTATTCATGTTCCCAAAACCGAAGAATTCTGAGGTGAATGCTTCCGGGCGTGTGCTCACGATTTGCCAATCGAGGCATAGGAACGGCGGAACATAGATTTCCCTTTCACTATTGCCGCTTTACGACGCGTCTTTATTCGAGGTTTTCGGGGCTTATGGGAGACTTGGAGGTGTTCTGATGAAAGAGATTAGAGTGATGATGCACGATCACGGCAGGTTAGCTCAGCGCGGAATCCGGGAAGCGACCGGGAACACCGCGAGTCCGAAGCCGTCCGGAGATATGATCCTTCGGAGTGCCGGTTTTGAAACAGGCAACTGGGAATATGGCTCGCAGATCTCTAGAACAGCTCGAGTTGTCACTGGCGCGTAGTTGTCATCCTCGTTCCCTGCTGGGGTGTGCAAACGCTGCCCGTATGAGAGCCGGGACGGTGAGATGGGCCGACCGTAGCCCGCAATGGGGTTTAATAAGACCACAAGTAGATGAGCATTGAATCGTTCACAGGATGCAGCAACCTATGATTCAAATACTGCCTGAGTCTGGTTCTACTGGATCTGGAGTTCGCTAAACGATATCGCTCACTAAGAGTTCAGTACCAGGACACTTGATCCCTCTTTGAACAAACCGAAACAACATCTAAAGCGGCCGGTAGGATACGAACGCACCTGCCGTTTCAAGAACGATCAGGACGACCGTAGGAAGCATCCTCCTCCCCTAACGAGCATTGCAGAGGGGCACTGTATATGTGCCACTGTCAGGGTCGCAAGTAGGCGTCTTCCACGTTGTGCCTTCGGTGCCAGAGAGAGTATACCCGATACACGCCTTAATATCGCGGATCTTTTGTTAGGGTTTCGACAGAAAGGTAAGAGCGTGATGAGAAATCCCAGTCACGACATTTCACCGCTCATAAGTTTGCAGCTCGCAGGAGGAGGTAAAGCTCTTTGAAATACGCGTATACATATACCACGTGCCGGTATAGCAAGCGGTAGCGAGGCTCGTGACATGGCATGAGGCACGTTTGCCCTCAGGCAGGTTGCCGTTATGTTTTAGATGAAGACCAGTGGGAGGCGGCTGGTGAATCGACACCCAAGCCGAGCCGGGAACTCACCTTGACATGTACAGCCCACATGGAGAAGCATGCATATCCTATTTATGCTTCGGCAGCCCTCATCTGGAACGATCTGAAACAATTCCGGGAGGCTCCCCAGGGGCCAGAGCAGCCGGCCTGGGTGCAGTCATGCCATGTTACGTTGCTGATTGTCTAGCTCTAAACACCAGACACTAGTGCAGGACTTGGGAGGAATCAGTTGTTTTTGTCGCAGAGATCGGAATGATACGCACGGGTGAAGAAGTAACGTGCGTCGGAAATCAGCGGGCGTCCGGCCAATGCCGAACCGATATTTGTGTGGTATCGACAAACGTAAATGGGAGGCTGGTGTCTGCAAATCCTCTTCGTGTTCCCGTAGGCCGGACCCTAGTCTAGCTCGCATGCAGGTTGTTCGGTTCGGCGATGCCGCTTATTTCCATTGAAAGGTATCTCAAGACAGAATGACCTCTCTTCTTCTTGAACAACAAGCGAAAGTTGATTCGGAGTAGGGAAGAGTTCAACTTGGATAACGAACTATATTCTGGATTTGAGGCTCTACTGGATAGATTAAAGTGTCGATTCGCCAAGCCCGGCGGCGGCAGCCACTAACGGGACTGCTAACTTGGAATAAGCGCGGCTCCCTAAGCTAACCTCGCTATGTCCTAGACAGGCAGCTTCGTTCGTCCGTGGTTCGAAGATACCCTATAATTATTTTTACCATCACGGCGAGCATGGACGTGAGCTTGGACTCTTTCGAGGAGATGTAATTGAGCAGAAAAGGGGGCAGCTGTCCGCACCGGAAAGGGAGAGAGCAGACAAATTTCAGGGAAGAGGCCAGCACCCCTGGCTGGGGTTGCAGCGAGCAATTTTAATGATCACAGGCGCTACTGCGGTGAATTCTAAACGGCGAGTCCTCTTGACCGAACGAACTACTCCCTACTCCAACTGTAGGCATATCTAGTAAAATCTGTATAGGGGGGAGATAGGGTGGCTGCTACGGTTAGTGAGGACGTATGCCTGTAGATAACGGCACAGCGGGAAATGTAGGCGCTAATGAGGATTTGCATATCAACATGCGCCATCCCGCACTACCATGAGCATGGCTTGCATAGTAACCGGCCCTGTTATAGCAAATAAATTCGATGGCGCTTTTCTGAAGACCAAGTAAAAAGTTGGAAGATGTCGTCATCATCAATTCACTGGCAATTCCTGACGAAAGCACTCACTACCTAGTGCCCACTAGTAGTATAGTCTAGAGTCTAGACTAATAAGGAGGCGGAGCCACAATATCAGTTACTGTAGTATTATCAGGACCAAGCCATGTCCAATCACTTATACGAAGGGAAAGGGGATATCGAGTGAAGTCGCGGCATTCTTTGACCGTCATCTGATCATGTGCTGGACTTATATATCGACTAGACTAGGGGTACGCACGTGTATAGACTTGGGTAAAGAGACAAATTATAGCTCTGTAATTCTCAGGAGATGATCAACTTAGTAGTAGTGTTAAGCTCTCGCTCGATGGTCTTATACGAGAAGCTGGACCAGCTCAAGTTCAAGGGTGGACGTACTAATACATCTGGTGTTGCGGAACTCAACCTAGCGATTGGACGTGTATTCTTGTAATATCAATGTTAAGGTTACCGCTAGTACCGTACTACATACACTACCACGGAGCGTTGATGAAGACCAACTCCTTAGTACATTTAAGGTGAAGTACGCTAGAGCTTTGAGATCGACCTTAGGTGTACCTACTCATCAAACTCGGTTCCTTGGGGGGTTGTATTACCGGTCATGGACCTCTCCGGAACCATGCTCCATTTTGGCACTGCAGGCGTTGAATGAGATATCTAAGAGTCCGCATGAAGATGCCGAAGTCTGACTCATCAAATTTGGAAATTTCTTAAATCAGTCGATCCGTGAAAAGATCCAGGCACGGTGACTAGGCGAAGAGAACATAACAGCAATCACCCATCCGACTTCTGTCAGAACGGTATTGACTGGATGAAGTGAGCGGTGGGGATTCCTTATGTGTCTATATTGCATTAGCTGATTAGAGGTCGATACATGAGGCAACCTTGCACTGGCATCCTTGGCAGCACCTAACAGCACGTCAAATCAATTAGCAATCTCGCCAATCAAACCATCCAAGCTGCGCCAGTACGGCACCTAACTAGTGTATACTGTCTGTGGCCCGGTGTGTGTGTGTACAGTACAGATCCGTTTACAACGTTTTAGCTTCTTTTGCGGAATACCCAACCATGACGATGACAAGATGGCTAGTAAGTTCTTTCGAATATACTGGTGCATATCAGAGAAACATTTTATGCTAGGGAGTAGGAAAAGAGTGATGAAGTCACCGCCACCGGGATCCGGGAGTATATGTTAGTACATTCACGTACTATACCTACAGTGTACGATAGAAACGTACGCGTAGGCACATGGATCAGGTTGGATGGATGTAAATGGGCCGGATCCAGTGCATGTACGAAGTAAAGAGATATTTAGTGTACGTACGGTCCGGCGGCGATAGACAATGCTTTGCATAGATTCATACCTAGTCCATACATACAGTACATACACCCGTCGGTACGGCGTCGAGCCGGGTAAGCCGTGGACGAATACTCACCCAAACCGTACACGTACTTTCTAGGTTAAGGTGAGCTTGCCTTCAAAACAGCTTACGAATAGAGTCATCAACCAGCAGAGGATGTAGATAGAGTGGTGGTTTCTTTCTTGCGGCGAAGGCCTGCATCGGCTGGTTATGGGTTGTTTGGATGGAGACAAGGAGAGCATGTTGCTAAGGAATCGAGATGGGTCCAGGAAGGTTTACCCCTTTAGTAGAAGCTTGCAGCTAGCTAATCCGAGGTTAGCATCTACTTGTGTACCTACCTAGGTAAACGTTAAGAGCTGTAAGATGAAAATGGCTGGTTCAATTGTCCTTTGCTCATTGCTACATCCCTGCTCCGGCAATCGACTCCCAGTTTCGGCCTTAGCGCACACCCCCCAATCCACTTGACCCATTTTCCAAGTCGAACCCATTCCAAAACGTTTCGGGTTTTTCTTGATCGGCGGCCGCCTTCTTCTTTCCTCTCTCTCCCTTCCTCTTTTCCTCCCAAGCTTCTCTCCAACCCTTCCAACTTCCTCCTCTCCCATTCGGATTCATTCGTTTGTTAATATTCCAGTCGTAAAAGGGGAAGAGCACTCGCTCAATTACTTCCTCGGTTTAATAACACATCATCGCGTCCACATTTGGCCTATTCGCAACCCACAACAAGACAACCCGCATCGATAAAAGGGACCGACCCGACCTCCAACCAAAACCGCTTGATACAAACCCCTTCAGACGATCTCGACTTGAGATTCCTACGAGACGACAGATACCGACCATCACTGGAAGGTTACTTGGTTGAGTGATAACGCTTTACGTGATATCGGCATACTTCCGTATTTGGTACAAGGTAAGATTTTTAAAGATTCTTTTTTCTAAGACGCGACCCTTCGGACAGCCTTCCCATCGCCTTTCAACCCATCCCCATCAGTGCACAGGATGCAAGCCGCCAGTTGTCGATCATTTCCCCTACACCCCTACACCGTAGAGCACTCATCGTTATCGAACTGCTCGTACCGTCGTGCCGCAAATCGGTCCAATCAAGGTTCTCACCAGGCCGCGCGTCTTGCCACCATGTCCCGTTAGTGGGATGCGCTACGGCAGTCAGTATGCAGCGGCATGGACCCGAGGTGCCGCTCGTGGTAGCTTCTCCACGCCTTCCACGCCTACAGCCTAGTCGCACTCATGCATGAGTGAGTAGGAAGGAGATTTTATGGAAGTCCAAGAGTAAACATGAGCAAGACTTATCAGTGGTTGGCTTATTTCGGGCATACGTCAGCTTGCTTGGCTACGCGGGGGAGCATGGCGAGAGGGAGTTCCTAGTGGTCAATTGCAGGCAGAGCCCGTAGCAACGGCAACGACGGGACGCCATTCATCCCATCTCATTTAGCACTTATCTGCCTTTCCATTCACCATTCTAGTTTCTCGCCTTCCCGTCATTGACTCGCATTGGACTGGACCATTTCCTTGAATCCACTCGCATTGCTGTGGATTCAGCCCATTGGGCTTGTGCTGCAAGATTTCGCTTCGGCCACTCATCCACTGCTCTTCCCGAGTCATCTTCTCGGACTTAAGTCAACATCACTTTTTGGAGCATCAAGACCACCATTAGCCAAACACACAGTCTACTTATCAACAAACTTGACATCGCACTTGTTTTCCCGATCGCATTCGCCTGGCTTTTCGGTTTCTTAACTTCCAACAGTGCGGACTGGGTTGACCTAGGCTAACTTTGTCATTCAAGAAGCATTTAGCTACGATGTATAGCAAACAGCAATTCGTCTCTGCCGTTGCGGCGCTGAGCATGGTTTCGGGTAAGCTATCATTGAACCAGTGTACTCGATGGCAATATTCTTTCTAACTTCAAAATAGGCGTTGTCAGTGTTGGCTGCGATGACCCGACCGCTACCATCAGGACTCCCGCCGACGCCACTCAGATTGCCAACTGTGAGAGCGTGGAGGGCACCGTCCTCATCGCGCCTGAGGCCGGTCAAAGAATCAACATCGGTGGACGTCTTTCCGAAATTGGTGGTGACCTTATCGCTGAACATAACGGCTTTATTACCGAGCTTTCGAGTGCATCTTTAGAGACTATTGGCGGCGCATTCACGCTCACGAACCTGACCGCTCTCTCTACCCTCGGCTTCACCAGGCTGTCGGAAGTAGGTTCTATTAACTGGTCCACCCTGACAGTGCTGCCCGAGCTGAACTTTGGCAACCCTGGTATTACCAGCGCCGAGAGCGTCATCATTGCCGATACCTTCTTGCAGAGCATTGATGGCATCAATGTTCAGTCTCTTTCTAACATGGACATCAACAACAACAGGCGATTGACCCAGTTCTCCACCAGCATCAGGAGCTTGTCGAACGTTCTTAACGTGCAAGCCAACGGCCTGAACCTTACACTGGAGATGCCCAACTTGGTATGGATTGCCAACTTGACAATGGCCAACGTCACCACGTTCTCCGCCCCCTCCCTTGCTACTGTCAACGGCTCCATGCGATTCGACTCCAATTACTTCGAGAGCTTCATCGCCACCAACCTGACCGAGGTGCAGGATGGTGACATCTCCTTCGTCAGCAACCCTGAGCTCGCGAACATCTCCTTCCCCGCCCTTGAGAGAATTGGTGGTGGTCTCACCATTGCCAACAACACCGCACTCGAGTCCATCGACGGTTTCCAGAGGCTCGAGCGGGTTGGCGGCGCTATTGCGTTCCGTGGCTCTTTCACGGACTTCCAGCTTCCCGAACTCAACGATGTCGTGGGTGGCGCCGAGATTCGCTCCACGGAAGATATCGAGGACGCTTGCCAGACGCTTCAGGAGGAGAGTGGCAATGTCATCCAGGGCTCGGTCGAATGCAGGGGCAGGCAGGAGGATGCTAACGAGAACACAGACGCTGCCGACGGCAGCACCAGTACCGGTGGCAGTGGCAGTGATTCGTCCGGCGATGGTGAGGGTGCCGCCGTCGCCCTTGGCCTGAACATGAACACCCTTGTCAGCCTGGCTGCCCTCGGCGCTATCTTCACCACTTTCATGTAATGCACGGGCCTACCCGGTGTTGGATCATGGAGGCGCCACTCAATTTTCCTTTTCGCGTGTTATCAAAACTCTTGTCATTTCATCAGCCGCAATGGGCGAGTAGGAGTACGTACAAGGAACTGCTAGACTAATACGGACGTATGTGTTATTGTGAACCTCTATTCTGTCCTACTTGCCGGTGACGAGTTTTATGTCTGGCCGACTCTGACCCCTTTGTATTTACGCTTAAGTCTGACCTCATTAATGTCCGAGCTTTATAACCCTCAGGACGTTGTCGGCCGATACAGCTCTCGTAGGCTCGTCAATGCAGAGCACCAAGGTTTGTCGCCTAGCAATGGAAGGAGGAGCCCTAGACGAGCGAATTCACAATGACATGGTAATACTACCAGTCCAGATAAGTTTGCAGTTAGGGCACACAGGAGAGCACACGCGGTAGCATGTAGTAGACTTAGAGCAGCAATACGGACCACCTCCTACTCACCGATCGTACGTTTCGGCCCTATGTGCTTGCTTTCTCGGGCATTGTGTGTGTACCGGCTGGCGGGCGCCCTTGGCCTAGGTATTTTCCCAGCCCCTTCTCGTCGCGTGGTCGATCGATCATCGGGATAGCTGTTCATCCACTGCGTGCGCCGTGCCATCTCTTTCTTGCTCGACCTTGTAGCTAGCCCTACTACTGGAATCTTGGTGGCCCCCATATATGCAGGTGAGTCGGTTTATGGCCGGTATGTATTGTAAGTAATTATATATGTAAGTGTATATGGCATTCCTCGGGTCCTTCTCTTCCTTATCTAGGCACAGTGAGTGAGTGGGTGTCTGACTCTAGATAGGTGTGTGGTATGGCGACTTCATATGGGTTTCATGGTACGCATTGTTGGCTGGTTTAGACAGACTGTGGCATAGCTGATCTGATATCATCGCGTCACTTCCTAGGTATTAAGTATTTTGAGGCTCTGACTGCGGGCTGGGTAAGTGGCTAATATGTACATGAGAGCGGCCGGTGCGTTGCAATCACTATACTGGGCTCTCGGCACCTCGCCTACTCTCACCTATATCGTCTAGGTGTCTCGGAGTCCCGGGCCCTACCTGTCCATCTGTCCGCCTCCCCTATCCTCCAACGGACGTACATGGCTGTTGGCTCACGAGAACCGTAAAGCTCCCTAATACATCCCTAGCCTTGAGACGACGAGGTTACCGCGCGACGGGTATGCCGGGCCCGGGTTTCCCATACCGATCCGCTCCGGGTTAAGTAGGCCCACCAATCTGCCTACGGGGCAGTCGCCATCGGTTGGTGAATGCTCTTCTTCCCCTTCCTGGATCCGCGTCTCTTTCCTCCTCGCAGCCTCTTACATGGGACGGGGGTAAATCCACCGCGTCTAGGCTAGCAATTCCAAGTATACTTCTTCTCTCTACTCTTACTCTCCTCCTACTCGTAGATCATGCGCTCGAACTTGTCGGCGTCGTAGAACTGCGGGACGATGGTGTTGCCGGCGAAGACGCGGCCGTCGAGCGCGTTGACCGCCTGTATACATCGTTAGTCTCAGGTCAGCGTGCATGCGTCTTTTCTCGCTTTATTTCCCCAGGAAACAGGCCGCCGTCGTCGCTACACATATCTAGCCCCCCCCCCCCCCCCCCCCAAAAAAAAAAAAAAAAAATTTTTTTGGGGGGAGAGATAGGGGAGGAAGTAGAGGGAAACAAGGGTGAGATAGATAGATAGCTGTGGAGGCGGACAGGGACAAAACAGCATAACAGGACACAGAAAGAAGAAAACCCTTACCCGCAAGGCGGACACCTGGTCTGTGAATTTGATGTACACCCGCCTGCCCTCGACGTCGATCTTGAGGCGCTCGACGCGGCCGTACTTGTCGCCGCACTCCTCGCCGATCTCCTGGGCGAGACCGGCCTCCATCTCGGCTTGCAGGTCCTGCATGCCGTCGAGCATATGGCGCAGGACGACGACGTTGCTCATGGGGCCGAACTTGCCGCTGTCTTCCTGGCTCTCTCCTGCGCCGGGCCCGGACCCGGCGCCCGTCTTGGGCGCGACGATGCGTCCGCGACCCCCGCCGGGCTCGGCCCAGCCGCCGCCCTCCGAGTCCGGCTTCTTCTTCCGCTTCTCTACCTGCACGCGCAGCGGCTGCAGGATGCCCGTCGAGTCCGCTCCTAGCCCCTGCCCCCTCGACCACCCGTACTTGGACATCAGGCGCTTGGCGAAGTCCTTCTGGCCCGGCCGTTTGGTGGGCAGTTGTGGGGTCTCTTCTTCGGCCACGGGCGAGTAGGTGTCTTCGTCCATGGCGTCCGGGTCTGCAGAGCCTGCTGCTGGCGCGGGGGACTGTGTGGTGGCGGGCTCGGGCGGCACGTAGCGGACGGGCGCCCGGGATATGGTTGCGGAATCTGGTCCCGGGGGGGGTGGAGGGGGTGGAAGAGAAGACGGGTCGACTGGGGCGGGCTGCGCGGGGGGCGGAGGGGGAGGTGGAGGAGACGGTGATCGTGGAGGCGGAGGAGCTTGGCCTTGTGACATGGCGAGCCGACGCGCGTATGCGTCGTCGCCTGTCTTGTCGTCCGGTACCGAGGCTCGCGGGGGTGACAGGGGCGGCGGTGCGAAGGAATATGCGTCCGGAGGCGCGAACTGGTCTATCGAGGATACGTAATGTCAGTGATACATGACTTCTTCTAGAGCATGCACGTGATTGGGAAAGGCGCGGTGTACTGTTCATGGGCCTGTGATCTTCCTCCTCGCTGTCCCAGCTGTCCCTCCTTTCCGGTGTTCGCTTCCGGTGTTTATACAGCAGAGCCTTCCACTCCTGCACCTCCCGTATCTTCTCGTCGCTCCGCAGGTACTCCTCCACGTTGGTCGGTCGCGAGGGGTCGTATATCTCGTCCCAGTCGGTCTCGACGGGCATGTCGTCGGCCTTCTTCTTCCGCTTCCTGCGGCCGCCGCGCGCCCGCTTCTCGCCCGTGCCGTACATGTACTCGTCCTCCTCGGTGGGGACCCAGTTGGCGAGCGCGCTCTTCACCTGCGCCGGAGCCGGTGCTGAAGCTGCAGCGGGCGACGCCGCACTGTTGGCACCGGTGGCCGGTGGCGGCGGCGGCGGCACCACCTTGGGGAATCCGACCTTGGGCTTCTGGGTCTTCTGTTGAGGCCGGCGGATCTGGGGGTGCGGCTGGAAGCGCAGGGCGGGATCGGATGGCCTTTTAGCCGCTTCCGACTCCTTCACGGCGTCCAAGGCTTCCTGCGACACGACGGGCGCCCGCGATATGGAGGAGCCCGAGTCCTCTTTGGGATCCAGCAGGTTCGCGTAGAGGGACAGACCAGCCCGCGGCAGCGGCGGCGGAGGCGGTTGTGCGGACATGCTGTGGTGGTGGGTGGCCTTTGTTTGTCACTCGTCGTCGTCTCGAATGCGGCGAGCGAGGAAGATGTGGCAGGTCGTAGTGTCCAGCTGATTCTCCTCCTAAGTCCCCTTCACACGAGGCGGCGACAGCTTCTAGAGAATGGGTATATCGATAAATACATGTATGTAACTGAGAGTATCTACAGTATGTGCAAGGCGAGGCTGAAATTTTGGGGGCAGCAAATAAAGTGTGGAACTACTAAGGCAGCTCTTGAGTACAAGTTACTACGCACGTACACGGGTTTAGTGAGCACAGGGCTGTATATACAACATGAATACAGGGGGCATATCCACTGCTCCGGCTGCTACATGTCCCGAGGTGCCTGCTGTAACATAAGAGTCTCGGCGAGCTTGCTGCGTAACAGTTACCGTAACACTCACCCATTATCGGCTCACTTCCGGTCGTAAGACGCACCATGTTCCCCGCCATCTGGTCCTCACCAGGCTAATTAATGCTTTACGTTTGTAGGCACAACAAATACATACATACATTCAGTATCCATGCTGATATTAGTCGCATCATGTCTAGCCAAGCATCCGTTTCTCCGTTGCTCACTCATCTTATTCCCCATTCCACTTGATTTTAAACCATGTTGCTATTAGGAGGATAATAATATTGGATTTCTTTGGATTTCTTTCTTTTTCTTTTGTTTTCTTTTAGACATTGTCTTAGACCGAAGCTCTAGCTAGACACCCCGACGTAAAGCAATGGCAACCCTCCAGAGCGCCATCAACGGCGTCGAATCCTCTACCGCCGTCGTAGTACCCTCGAGGCCTAACCCCCTGACCGTGACCTACCGAGACCTGCTCTCCGAGTGCGCGTCGTTGCAACGCAAGCTCGCCGCGCTCGGCATCGGCCACGCCTCGCCCGTTTCCATCGCCCTCGTCAACTCGTACGAGTTCGTCGTCTCCTTCCTGGCCACCTCGTGGCAGCGCGCCGTGGCCGCGCCCCTGAACCCGGCCTACAAGCAGGACGAGTTCGAGTTCTACATCGAGGACGTGAAGTCCGCCGTCGTCCTGGTCCCGCGCGGTGCCTGGGACGCCGGCGCCCCGTCCGTGAGGGCCGCCAGGAAGTTCAACGCCGCCGTCGCCGAGTGCTACTGGGATGCCGCTAAGGGCGAGGTCGCGCTCGACGTGAAGGACCTGGGGCAGTTGAAGGACAGGGGCGAGGAGAAGGTCTTGAGTGCGCTGCCTGACGATGTCGCGCTGGTATTACATACGAGGTAGGTGTGCTGGGCAGGCCTAAAAGAATGGGATATGATGTTGATACGGATGCTTGTTTCAGTGGCACAACTTCAAGGCCGAAAGTCGTATGTTCTGCCGGCGCAATGCGTACGTTCGTGTTCTGACTAGCGATATAGGTCCCCCTAACACACCGAAACCTCACGCACACAATGAGTAAGTCGACTGGAGGGCGAGGCTCCGACTTATCCCTCAGGCATCAGACATGCGTAAAGGTCGCGGAGACAGAAGGTTGATTCGCTAACGCCACTACAGAGAACATACAAGCGACCTACCAGCTCACACCCAAGGACCGAACGATGCTAGTGATGCCGCTGTTCCACGTGCACGGCCTGCTCTGCGCGCTCCTCGCTCCCCTCCACAGCGGCGGCTCCCTCGTCGTGCCGCCCAAGTTCTCGGCGACGGATTTCTGGCGGGACTTCGCGGCGCACGGAGCCAACTGGTACACGGCGGTGCCGACGATCCACCAGATCCTGCTGCGGCACCCGGCGCCGGCGCCCCTGCCCGCCATCCGCTTCATCCGCAGCTGCTCGTCGCCGCTCTCGCCGACCGTCTTCCACCAGCTCGAGGCCACCTTTAAGGCGCCCGTGCTCGAGGCCTACGCCATGACCGAGGCCGCCCACCAGATGACGTCGAACCCGCTGCCGCCGGCGAAGCGCAAGCCGGGCACCGTGGGCGTCGGCCAGGGCGTCGAGGTCAAGGTGCTGGACCCGAAAGGCGAGGAGGTGCCGCGGGGCGCCGAGGGCGAGATCTGCATCCGCGGCGAGAACGTGACGGTGGGCTACCTCAACAACCCATCGGCCAACGCCGAGGCGTTTGTGGCCCACGCGCGGACGGGGGAGAAATTCTTCCGCACGGGGGATCAGGGTCGCCTCGACGAGGACGGCTACCTCGTCATCACGGGCCGCATTAAAGAGCTCATCAACAAGGGCGGCGAGAAGATCAGCCCCATCGAGCTCGACAACGCCCTCGCGCGCCACCCGGCCGTCGCCGAGGCCGTCAGCTTCGCCGTCCCCGACGACCTCTACGGCCAGGAGGTCGGCGTCGCCGTCGTCCTGAAGAAGGGCGAGCGCCTGGCCGAGGACGAGCTCCGGGCCTGGGCCGCCGAGAGGCTGGCCAAGTTCAAGGTCCCTAAGAAAGTGAGTCTTCTTTTCGCCTTCCCCCTTTTTCCCACGCTCGCTTGTCTTTCGGCGTTTTGTATTGTTCTGTCTGGGCTGCGGTAGTACTACTACATAGGGGCAGTCGATAGAGTCGGGTGCTAACCGCGGCTACCACAGATTTACTTCACCGAGGTCATGCCCAAGACAGCGACGGGCAAGATCCAGAGGCGCATCGTCGCTGAGACCATGCAGAAGCAGGGCGCACCGAAGGCTAAGCTGTAAAAAGTGCATGGAGATATATATCACTTGGCGCTTAATCCGATTTTCAAAAGCGCTGCATAGCCCATATTTACAGTGTATATACACATAGACTTAAAGACGGGACACAAGAGCCCTGAACATAGAGCTGAGGTGGGGGGCCGTAAATATTTCATAGAAGATACCAATGAGCAAATCGGCAAAATAGAACCAAAATAAGAATCCTCGAGTAGCCAGTAGTAGAATGGATTTCTTCGGCAATCCAGGAAACCTCTGCGCAGATTGGGAATAAATCCCCCCGAAGAACGCAACCCGACTTCATAATAATATAATCATCTGACTCGCTTTTCAAATAGGCCGGGTATCTTTAGTCGTTTTCAATGCGCCTCGCTCCTAATTCCACCAATGAACAACAACGAACCCCGATCCTTGAACCGCACCGTCAATGCATACCTACTCGTCAGAGCAACACTCCAAATATAGATTGTTCCGACTCGGTTTCATATAGCCAGTGACCTTGTAGGGATATGTATGCATAAACGCCCAAACATCCCGAGAAGTTTTCTATCTGGAGGGGGGAGTTGAGAAGTCCTTATCCGGGGAACCCAATGGTGCGTCCCCACAGCGCCGTAGGTAGGTACTTTGAGATCGTATCGTAGCTCATCATGCGGGAAATATCAACCCGCGGGGACGTGGGGCTTTTGTTCCTCGCTCCCCACGCAGGCGCAGGCACATGAGTCGAATCGGGGGATGGGCGTTGGGGGGGTGTCAGCCTTGGGTAGGTAGTACACGCAGCAGTGTAGCTCCGACACCTTCCTCGCTCAACCCGCAGCGACCTCTTCGTCATCGCCGTCATAGACTATCGCGTCGTCGTCCTCCTCGTTCTCGTACAGCTTGCCCGGCGTCACCAGGCGGCGGACCTCCCCAGCGCCGCCGCCGAGGATGCGGAGCGTGCTCTGCGCCGCCGCCTCGGCCAGGGAGCCGTACACGGGGATCCGGATCGGCGCCTGCTGGGGCTGGAAGAGGGGCGGTCGCGGGAGCTGGCCATCGTCGTTGTCGCCGCCCACGCTCGAGATCGACGACCGGCGGGACCGGGACCGCGGCGAGGAGAAGAGGGAGTCGCAGTCCGCGGTTGTGGTGTCTGAGCCGCTGCTACTGATGCTGATGCTGGGGGTGTATGGGGGTTCGGTTCGGTGTCGGGCTTCCCATCTCTGCGACTCCCGCTGGATGTGCTGCGCGAGGAGGGATGACGGGCCCACCGTCATGTTTGGGGTACGGCTGGGGAGATCGGAACGTAGTATAACGATAGATTGATGAGTGGTTCAGCTTTCGTACTTGAGGCGCTTGGTCTGCGTATTGTAGGTATACGTGTATGCGACGGGGCTGGTAACCCGGGTATGAAGGTCTTATAGAGCTTCGAGTGCTTCTTGCGCCCAACTGATTCGAGTAAAGTAACCTCCGTCGGTCGGACGGCTGATATTGAACGTGATGTCGCTAGTCTAGTTCGCCTGTATATGCTCTGCCGAGTAAAAGGAAAGGACGGGGGGGAGGCGGTAGGCCGCCCTGATATCACATCCATCTCCCTTATGTATTCATTACGATGATGTATGTGTCCGTGTAAATTTGTGCTTCTCACATGTCACATTCCTACCGCACCTACCCACCCCATTATCAGGGATGGTAGTGATTGGCGGCTGGCTTGACCTGCTTGTACATACCGGAAAAGGGTATGAGATAGCTGGTTGGTACCCAGGTAAGCAATGATCGCCCGACATGTGTGTGCATGCATGTGTCCGAGGCCCAGACTCTCGCCTACTGTAGCTTTCGCCCGGCCGGCCGCAAGGGGGATACGGTGGTAGCCGTTCTCTCTCGCTTACCCCTCGACCGCTCCCTCTTGCACATGTGCAATTGGAATCGCGCGTGTATTGGCGCAATGTCAGGCCCTGCTAAGCATCATGCATGGCACGAGGATCCTAATGTGGGAGCTCCCTCAAGCCCACGCTACATCGACACCAATGGGGGTAGTTAAGCCATGCAATTCCAGGGTTCCCGATCGGCGGTCGAGATACAGTATGTTAAATTAAAGATGCTCATGTGAAGCATGACGACAGACTTTTTTTCTGGGCGCACTTACTATGTAAAACACATGACACCGCCAAGCCGATAATACCCACGCTAGCTTTTATCTAGCGGAACCAATTCCTCGCGCTGCGGCTCGCTGGTCTCGATCCCGCAACTGTAAAAGAAGCGAAGGAGTCCCCTGGAGCCTCAGTTGATTCTGGAGGCATGAGTCGATTTTGAGGTCATCTCGGGTCCAAACCCCTGACCGAATTGACGATTGCGGCGACACGTCCGGTAAAAATATGCACATCTGGTGACAGCTCTCCCCAATGCGTACAGCTACCTATGGGACATTGAAGCCGCCGACTTCGGCGCCATAGCTTCTTAGCTAAGGTAAAGTTCGTGAGATCTCGCTCCAATTCGGCCCCCACTGAAGCCCATTGTCGCGGAATTCGAACCTACTGGACCTTCAACTTATTATACTCCGGAGGAGAGACCTCCCCTAGAGGCACTGAACAGATCAAGGTCGCACCTGACAATGCGGGGATGCGGAATCGCATCTCTTACACGGGCGGATCGCACCCGCAGCTCTTAGGTTATATAAATAGTTATAGGCCTGCATGTGGGGTTGATGGTTAAGTTGATGCATTGGGGCTCCCCGCGAAGCCCCTCCCGAAAGGCGTCCCTGTATGTTAATAGGGCGTACTCTGCATTGGGAATCAACCGGGAGAAGTCGACCGTGGCAGATATTGATGCAGTGATACCTAGGTTGGTATATAAACATAAACGGCTACAATAGCCCCCGACTGATAAATACATCGCTGGATGGCATCACGCATCGTATCGATCCCTAGATCTCTCCCATCGTCGTCCGTAACAACAGCTAGAAGATCTCTCTTTCCACACCCTAAACCGGTCTATCGTCGCCCCATTCTGAGAACAATGGGCGGTACACCTGTTCAGACCCCGCCGCCGGGGAAGTACGAGGTCAGTATTGTGACTGCTCCCCTGACTGAAGGGGGCAGACCTCATGTCCACCATTTTTCTCCCCGTCCCGTGACGCGATGCATAAGATGGATGCGGATGCGTACATGTGTTGATTGCACCGTGACCACTGTCCATCTATCTCAGTGGGTTGGTTCAAAGCTCTAACGCCCGGGATCCTATAGTGGCTTGTCGTCGTGCCCGATAAGCCCGGTCAGCAGCAGAGGAGGCTAGAAGTCCGGCCGTACGTCGTCACCTCCCTACGTTAACCCCTAGCTGGTTCGACGACGACGACCTCGTTGTACGGATTGACCCGCATAGCTGGCGCTCACGTCTTGGGTCTCTCTTTTTTTTGCAGACAGCACTTCGAAGGCCTAAAGAACTACATCGAGTCCGGGCAGTTCAAGACGGGAGGTGAGTCCAGTTCCGTCCGTGTAGTTCCAATCCAGCGCAGACTCCCTCCCAAAATTGCTCCCAGGATTCCGCCATCAAAGGCGAGAGGAAACTGGTGATATACCTAACTCGAACTAAAAAAAATTCAAGGCGCCCTCCTCAACTCGAAGCCCGAGAGCGACGATGACCCGACCAAGTTCGACTTCTACGGCAGCACCATCGTCGTGGTGGCCGAGTCGCGCGAGGAGGTCGTCCGCATCCTCGAGAAGGACATCTACGCCAAGAGCGGCGTGTGGGACGTCGAGAAGGTGCGTGAAGACGGGCCCTCTCCTGGCTGGACGTTATATCGCGTCGGTTGTATGTGTGAAAAGAACTTCTCTTGCTGACGAATCGTTTCGTGGGGCGGTGTAGGCACAGATCTGGCCGGTAGGTTGAACCTGACTACTACTTTAGGAGACGAAGCAGGATGCGGTATATATATATCCGTGACGTGCCAAACTAACTTTATATCTCTTATGTAGGCGAAGATCGCGTTCAGGGATCCTTGAGCTGTGGCTCTCGACGGTGAGCTGGGAAGGAATTTCTAGGGAGCGCGGGGACGGGCTGGACAGAGATGTGGAGGGTTTACTGTCCCCTGGGTTCAGTGTACTGACTTGGGATGTACGATGCTCTGAGATATGCAAGCAAATATAACGCAAGCACAGTATCATGTTTCATAGACTGCAGTGTCATTCACTCTATCATCAGATTTCGATGTCCGCCAGGGACAAATCCTCTAGCTTTAGCGGACGCTTAGCAGCCAGCTTAGGGGGAGCATTCATTTCCGCTTACAGGAATTCGACACTTTGGAGCTGAGACAAATGATTAATACAAGCAGTGCAATGAATACAGCATTTACTATGGCAAAGCCTCTATGACAAGAAGTGGAACATCTTCCACTAAGGGGTTATATGCTCCTTAGTCATTCGTCCGCCTCGATAACGAATGACATAATATGGACAAAGCACCTCAGTGCTATCAATCAACGTACTCCGTAGCCTGCATATGATGCAACCCTTTTAACTCAAAACACCATGCGCCCGAAACCCGATTGCAGACGTTGTCCTACTTTCAATCTTCTCCTGACACCATATCAAGGACGCCCTGGCAACGCAAAGAACAGGTATCGACCTTAGAGGAAAGACATGTCGCAAACAGTGAATTAAGTCGACGATGCTTATGCTGTAAGTCCCCAAACAGTTTTCACCTTTTTTTTACCACTCTCGGCCATTACGTGTCTGGCTTGACATCTGGAGGTTGTGTGTCTGGTGACTCATCTTCTGCCGGCCTCACACTGGGCGATTCGCTCTCGGACTCGACGGCTAGTCTTAGCTCGTAGTTCAGGTCGAAACACTCCGCAAGCAGCTCCGTTACGGCGGCTTGGCCTTCGGGAACGTCGTCCCCAACAATGAACTTCCCATCAACCCTCATGTCGTCGAGCGAATTCAGCTGTAGCAAGGATTTAGCCATGCGAGATAGCTACTTTCGTTGGAATAGCAGTACCAACCTTCATGCTGTATGGGTATAGCTCTCTTACTGATGAGACGCCACCATTCTCTTTTACCTCCATGAGACAGCGTTTCAGTGTCTGGAGTTGGTTGTAAACTGGAAGGAGAGCCTCGGAGACAGGTTCGGAGGAGATCATGAGATGGTATATATATCCATAGCAGCGTCGGATGAGGTAGAGAAGTGTCTAGCGGCATCATTAGTAGGGTCATTTGCTGGATGGCAGACGGTCGTTGCTCACTCGTTGAACGTAAAGCTCGGCAGGCTGTCCTTCGTCATCTACCCAGTTGCCATCGACTCTACTCTCGTCGATTTTGTCCAATTGCCGCTGGTAATCGTAAAGATCTGTTTCTCGTAACGACCATGCCTGCGTAAGCGAGAGTTTATCTAGCTCGTTGCGAATACCGACGAGGATCTTATATAGAGGCATCCATTTATCCGGGAATTCCCCGTTCCTAAAGTAGGTGTTAGTATCAATGGATAAACGCGCCGTCATATTCAGAGTGACCAACCTCTCCAGGACTACCTCCGTGTATCTCATACACCTATCCAATAACTCGGAGACTTTGTCGCTTCCATTCAGAACCTTGTTATTCTCGTCAACGAAGTTGCCATCGACGCGCTTGGCGTTGATTTCGTCCAGCTGGCTCCGCAATTTATGGATCTCCTTTGGATTGAACTGCGCCCAACTGTCAGCAACTTACATTGGTGATGCGAGGCTGGGGTGACAGTACCTTGGACCTGGTGTTAATCCCAGCCATCTGTCTCAGGATAGAGACTAACTTCTCCGCCGTCGGCCTCAGGGGCTCAGCAATCTCCTCTAGCTTTTGCTGCAAGTTGTTTAGGGAGGCGCGACATCGTGAAATCCGGTTCGCGAGCAGAGTCTCGAGGAACGGGGCGGATTTGTTGTTGGAGGCGTTATGTACGATCTCTGACAGGTGATCTAAGGTATGCGACATGCTCTCGAGGTCTTTAGCGGAGAAGAGATCGGCCTCGGTCAGATGGTCTAGGAGGCGCCGGATGGTGGAAGTCAAGGCGTATGCGGCTGGTGCTTCGTTATTTCGACCTATTGTCATGAAGAATAGCGATAGGAGCTGGAAGCAGCTGTCGACGACACGGTCCACTTCCGTTCACAGGTTAGGTTAGCATCCTCCGGCAAGCCTAAATCTCGAAGGGGTGTAACCGTCGCGACGGGGATGGGCGCCATACCTCGATTCTCTTCTGCGGCCTTCCCATTTCGGATCTCGTTAAGACGTTTGACTTGGTCAATCGTTCGGTCATAGAGCACCATGACATCCTGAGTGCGGACGTAGGTGGAGCGATCAAGCTTCCGCAGCTGTAACTGATCGCGGATATTGATCATGTTCTCCAAAATCTCCTTTTCACCTTCATCTTTCGGGGCGGGTATCTTTGGGGTATCCATGTCGTGACCTGTCTAGCTACCTGATAATGCTAAGTTCATGCACTGAGAACGTTACCCCAGACCTTGTATATACAGATTGAGGTTCCTGTAATGTTGATGAGTTGATTGAACTTGGACGGTGTTTGGACTCGTTTCTTTCTCTCAGGCGTCCTTTGTGTAATATAAGTTTCAACTCAGGTCATCGACTGTTGAATAAGGCCCATAGAGAGAATGACCCCAGGTAGGTAAACAAGCAATTAAAGTATTACAAAAGTGAATACCGGGGACGACGGAGCGATTGCAGCTTACATGCGGGACCTTCGGTAGGGAGCCCTGCATTGGAATACCGCAGAATCGACCAATGACGTGTGGATGAAGAGACTAATCGGGGGGGCCGGGTCTTTCCGACGGGGCCGTTCTTTATCAAAGCGCCGGGATCATCGGGCCTGAGTGTTTGGCCTCTTTGTGGGGCGAGGTATTGAGACGTCCTCTGCAAAATGCGACACACTGTTACTCGTTCAACGTTTCTAGCTGTAGATCGGGACAGAATTGGCGAAATGCGCTTGGCGGGGGAAGGTGAAGATGGACATCGCAAAGAGTACTCTTTTCTGCAGGAGGTGTCTTGGGACTTTTTTGGAGGGGTCATGATTGCGCAACGACGTTTTGATAGCGGGGCATCGGAATTGGACATGCTGGATGCAGTACTTCCCGTGTTGTCAACTAGGTACCAAAGAATACGGTACCTATTCGACCAGTGAAAGCTTCAAATGAGGCCAGCTCCGATGCCCAATTCTGCCCGAGGTTAGGTAAGCAGCACTTAAAATCGCCTTAGGTAAGCAAGATAAGCCCCTACAGGCAGGCATACAGAGCAAACGGGCAAATGGAAGGGACACTGGGCCGCCATGTGGCAGCTGCAGAGGCTGGCTCGCGGCCGGCAGAAGACGACTAGGTAGACCGAAATTTAACCACTTCAGCCAATCAAAGCCCCAAACCCTCCCACTGGCCATTTCAATTCGCTTATAATTTTCTCCAGCACAATTTTCGATTTTCCGTCGGTCCATTTACGTAGGACGGGAGACTTTCTTCAACCTCAAGCGCATATCTGCAATTCGACCCGCAAGCAAATTCAACCTCAACCTCCCACGACGCCTCCCGCCCTCAAACACAGAAAAGATGTCGACTGCCGAACTTGCTTCGTCCTACGCGGCGCTCATCCTCGCCGACGATGGCGTTGAGATCACTGTGAGAAACGAGCCCCTCCATCTCCCGTCACAGTCTCGGGAGTCGCAACATTTTCGCGATGATACGGGAAATACGAGAACGACTCTAGAGGAAAACCATCTTGGAGAAGAGACTGGATACTAATACTCGACCAATGCGCAGGCCGACAAGCTCCAGACCCTGATCAAGGCCGCTGGTGTCGCTGATGTCGAGCCTATCTGGACATCACTGTTCGCCAAGGTACGCAAGCAACACGATCACCAGCCGAGCGAGGGCGACTACCATCCGACCGGGTACGCCACGGAGTATGCGGACGATTGGCTGATGTAAATTGCAGGCTCTCGAGGGCAAGGACGTGAAGGACCTGCTGTCGAACGTCGGCTCCGGCGGTGGTGGTGCCGCCGCCCCTGCCGCTGGCGGTGCTGCTGCCGGTGGTGACGCCGCGGCTGAGGCTAAGGAGGAGAAGAAGGAGGAGGAGGGTATGTACCAAGATTGCCCTCCATGCCGCTCTTTCTCGGCCGCATACACACTTCGAGTCCCACATACTGATGATTACCTGTTGCAGCTGCGGAAGAGTCAGACGAGGACATGGGTTTCGGTCTCTTCGACTAAGAAATTTAAAAATCGATTCTTCTACGACGGCAACGACGCGATTCTATCCTTTCCCTTTGTTACTTCAACTGCATGGCTATGGGGTTACTTACACCATTGGTGTGGCGTGAAGGAGGCAATATCCGGATGCCTAGGGCAAGGACCAGTATCACTCTCGCATAGGTTAATATGACGATGCGTTCTGAGATGACATGAAACCTACGACTTTTCCACGTTACATCTTGCCGCGATGTACTCTTGGACACGACCAGAATATGATTAGGGGTCACCTCTCGTAATTCAGAGGTCTGGCTCTAGATGTGCATCATGCGTTGATATGTCTACACGCCCTTCCGTGTAAACGTCGTGCTTAGAACAGCCCCCATAAGCTCTCGCCTCTCCCGCTCTGAAGTCCCGACTCCCCTAAGACTCTCGAGATCCCGTAACGCCTTTCATGCATTCATAGCAGTCGTGATTCCTAGCCTCGCTCCTCCAAGCCCGTCCTACTGCACGATAAGAGCAGCGCTTGGCACCATACCCGCCTCCTTCAGGGTCTTGCCGAAGTCCAAACTGCCTTCGAAGGTCTTCTTGGGGAAGTTCATGATGAACCGGTTCACGGTGAGCCCGTTCTCCGACTGCAGCAGCTGCGCGACCTCGAAGAGCGTCGTGTCGGCCGGCAAGGTCTTCATGACGTTGCCGCCGGGCGTCTGCAGCCGCAGGCGCGCCTCATTGTGCGTCGTCGCGGCCGGCGCAGCAGCGGCCGAGCCGGAGGGTGCCGGCGCGGCCGGGGCCCTGCCCTCCTTCGCAGCCTTGGCCTCCTCGGCCTTGCGCCGCCGCTCCTCCTTGTCCGCCTCGATCTTCGCCTTGATGCGCCTCTTGGCCTCGAGGTCCTCCTGCTTCTCCTGCCGCTTGCGCGCCGCCTCCTTGATCTGCTCCTTGCGCGCTATCTCCTCCTTCAGGTCCTGCGTCTCCTTGGTCGCCTTCTGGCGAATTTTCTGTCGCACGCGCGGGTTTGTTAGTTTCCTTATAGGGAAAAGGGGGAGGTTCGATCGTCTTGGCGATGCCGTGATTTTGATGGTGCCCCGATTTCGTCGGGTTAGTCAGATACGTACCTCGTTGCGCTTCTGCTCCTCCTTGTCCACGAGCGCCTGGTTGGCTCTCTTGGCCCGCACTTTCTCGCGAAGCTCCTCGAGGCGCGCCTTCTTCTCCTCTTCGGTTAGAGGGGCGATCTCCTCGGTCGACTCGGAAAAGTCAGCGTGCTCGCTATACGTCCCTGTTAGAAATCCGACACCCCTAGAGCGTCCAACGTTCACTGAAAAAAACGAGTGATACGAAACGAGTGATACGTACGTCTTGCTGGCGTGAAACTCGGCAGCGGCCTGGTTGCGGAACTTCTTGCCGCATTCGTTGCAAACGAGCGACATGGCAACGGCGCCCTCAGCTAAGGGAGTAGCGTTTATGGCGGCTTCCTCCTCGTCATCTTGTAGCTCATCCAGAGGAGTGTCTTGCGTCTTCTCCAGCCAGTCCATAGCTCCTTGCACTAGACGTATCGTTAGTCCGTGGATTCATATCATACGCATCTTGAAAGGGGATGAGGGGACGTACACCCCCCGGACTTCTTCACGGCCATTTCGGCACGTGCTCTCTCAAAGCCCATCTCCAGGAGCTGGTCAAGGTCTGAAGGCGCCATGCTGGACGGTTTTGCAGCTGCTGGTCAATTTACGGGTTTCGGGATTAATGAATGCGTGGGGCGGGACAACGGTTTGGTGCAGGAGTCCTATTTATTGCGAGTCCTCTATAACCCAAGAGATATATAGAGTGGTATCAAAGCGATGTCCTTCAGGTTTTACTAAGACGGGCAAAGAACGCATGAAGATCTATCCAGTATGCACGTGCAAGTTCATGTTGCTAGGCTGAACGTCATCGTATGGTTGCCTCTAGAGGCCTGCAATATTCTAGAAAAGGCATGAATCAAATACATTAGAAGGGAATCCCGCGTGTGGTCTGTGCATATAGAAATATTAAATACAGCTAAGCCGTCTCCGAAGTTGTATCCAATAACGGAGAGGCGGCCTGAGGTCTCCTTTCATTACGGAGCACACCTTTTATTATCGAACAGCAAAGGACCTTTCCGACGTGGCCTTGCTTACATGTATAGATCTTACAGCTGTAAAAAATGGGTTCGAAGGGGCCATGTTTGCCAATGGTTTGTGCTGGCTGGAAGTAAAAAGCGATTGTCCATACCGGATACAGGCGCTGTATACTTACGTAATTAAAGGCGAAAAGCCAACACTACGACCAAGTTATGCACCAAGCAAAGCATGGAAAAGGTCAATGACGCCGCTCGGGACGTAATTAGTACCTACATACAGTAGGTACCCAGACAGCTAATAGGTAAGGCTGGGTTCTCTCTTGGGTACCTACGGCGCTACACGTACTCCCTACGCAACGGCACCGCCAGTCCAGAACCATCATCATCGCCTTCACCCGTACATCCTCTAGTTTACCAAGTTGCAACAATTGGACATTCCCTTCTTCTTCTCCTTCCTCCTCTTCCCTTCGTAAACCTGCACAAATAAAAATAACCAAACACCAAACTTTAGTTTCAGTGCGTCTACAGTACCGAGCAAACCTGCGACTCTTCTCATTTCGTTTACCCCCTACTAGTAGCTTCTGTCGTGCTATCCATAACAATTTCACCAAGCTACACGAGGCCATTCATCACCCCCCGACGTTGACGTCTGGCCGTTTGCACTTGTTTCTGTGTGTGCGCGCCTTCTACCTCCCTCTCTCGACCTTCGTCGTCGCCTCCTCGTTATACCGTTTTCGCACTCGCTACGATCCTTTATACGTCATCCGTTAGGCGCATTTCCTACTTTTAGCCACGAATTCATCATGTCTGTTGAGATCGATCCTCAGGAGCTCGGTTTTCGCCGTACGTCGATCCATATTCATATCATGCGACACGTGACAGCATCTTCTTCATCAGTTCTACCTGAGGGAGGAAACATCTACTTACATATTTATTAACAGGACCCTTCACGGCTGAGGTCGCGGAAACCCTGAGGATTAGAAACCCCAACCCTCACCCGGTGGCCTTTAAGGTGCGCTACACAGTTCATCATTGCACAATATTCTGGCTCTGTCCCTTCGAGTAATATGGCTGACCATAAATATCCCAGGTCAAAACCACTGCGCCCAAGCAGTACGTCTCCTTCTCCATTACGAAGCGCCCCTCTCCGTCACAAGCAATAGGATGTTGACACGTGGATTCATTAGATACTGTGTCAGACCTAACTCAGGTCGCGTTGAGCCGGGCAAAGAAGTCGAAGTATCTGGTAAGAAATACGCCTCCAGCAATACATCCCTAGACGACTAAATGTTTCCCTCCAGTCATCCTCCAGGCTATGAAGCAAGAGCCGCCCGCGGACACGAAATGCCGTGACAAATTCCTCGTTCAGTCCGTCCCTATCACGAGCGACAAGGAGTTCGTCAACCTCGCGTCGATTGTGAGCTATATCCAGAAACCATTTCTCGGCCCTCTGTGCCTGCCTTTAACTGACTTTCTCTAAGTGGGATAACATTGAGAAATCTGCGGTACAGGAGAGGAAGATTCGTGTGGTCTTCCTGCCTCCACCTGGCGCTGGGCCGTCCCATCTAGAGACACCCAGCAAACCATCGGCCGCCGGTCGCGTAAGTCTTATTCTACTTTAAGCTGCATTGGTGACACACTGACCTTCTGGCTTTAGGCTGAAGCGACGCCTGATCTAGCGCCTCCTGCCTACTCTTCTCCTAGCGATTTTCCGGCCGGCGAATCTAGGGTGAGGGATGATCGTGAGGACGCTAGTTCCGGAACCGCGGGCGGTGCAGCCTCGGCCGTAACTAGGCGGAGCGAACCAAGCTATGACGAGCTGAAGCAACAGCTCTCTCAAGCCGAGAAGCTGATCGGACAACTGAAGCAGGACCAAGGCGGTTTGAGGCAACGTAAGTCGGGTGCGACGGACGACAAACTGAGCTCTAAGCCGGCCGAATTAGCTCAACAGATACGGGCCGGCACAGAAGGAGTACCGGTTCAGATCACCGCGGTTCTGTGTTTGCTAAGCTTCCTGCTGGCGTACCTCTTCTTCTAGGGTGCGATGAGGATGGTGATACAGAATCTGTCCGGGAAGGCTTACGTGTGTCGAAGGGAATACGCGATATGGGCGTCCATCGCCCATATCATCATCGTCACCTTCTCGGCAACAGGCGGTATGGACTAATACAGGAAAGGGGGACTACAAGTTGACGCAAATTCCCCAGGAGAGAACAGATAGCAGAAGGGAACGCGAGTTGTCTGTGGTCAGCCCTACTAATAACTAGTAGATACCGGATCGTAAACCGGAGGCTCGCCTTGTTATCAGCCAGCGAGCGGGACGTTCTTCGTTACGTAAAGGGGACGAGGGGAGCGAGGTGCGGATTGTGTCCTAGTCTAGCATGTATTCCCCCTTTTAGGGGTTTGTTAACTCGAGGGTCATGAATTCAGTGGATTTTTCTCTTGCCTCGTCTTCCTTCCCCCTTCTCCCCTTTTTATTTAATTTTGGTACTCACCAATTGTGCACCCAGTGGCTCCTCGTTTCAGAGTCCCGTGGTAACCGGTCTGGGATTTAACCCTCTGCAATGAACCTCTTGCTTCTTTGCTAGTTAGTGGGTATGCTCGAAATTCGAACCCGGGATATGGGATAAAGGAGGAAGACCGCGCTTTCCCCGGGCCCTTAGCTGCAACCCGAAAGTAGTTTTGGTATTGTCCGTAAAGATGTGAGTGGGTTCACCCGCCAGATACGATAGCGACGAAGAGGTAGTGGTGGCACTGCCGGTATCTCGTACGATGTTCTCTCTTGAAAATCCAAACGCCGCAAAACTCCCAACGTCCAGGCGGCGGCACCTTCATTAGATAGATATACATGCTCTAAGACTATATATACACGCGTGACTGGGTGAGCTGAGCACGGATCATCCCTTTCACTGAAACTCCCTTTTCCCTCTTTTCAAATACCGCCGTCGCGCATATACGGAGCGGCCGTATAGAGGAAGGACAGGTAACGAGACTTCCCCATAGAATCACGCCTCGATCTCGTCCTGCTTCCAGTCGGCCACGGCGGCAACCTTCTGCTGCTGCTGCTGGCCGCCGACCATGCGGCCGCCCTCGCGGCGCTTGACGCGGCAGCGCAGGCCGATGCTCTCGTCGAAGATGAACTGCCAAATAACATAGGACCAGCTGCGGTGCTGGGGGAGGTCGGCGTAGAACTCCTTGGCGATCTCGTGCAGCTTGTGCAGGCGCGTCCAGGGCACGGCGGGGAAGTCGTGGTGCTCGTTGTGCAGGCCGACGTTGTACGTCAGCAGGTTCAGCGGGCCGTAGTACGAGAAGGTCTCGGGCAGCGGCACGCGGTTGTCCGGGTCGGCCTGCGTCGGCGTCACCGTCTCGTAGACGTAGTGCTCGGCGATGAAGTGGCCCGCCGTCGGGTGCAGGCTGCCCGCGAGGAACGACGACAGCAGGAAGTAGAGCATGGCCTGCGTGCCGAGCGTCTTGAGCACGGCGTAGTCGAAGGCGAGCTGCGCGGCCACGTTGAAGGCCGACACCCAGGTGAAGGGCACGCTGTAGACGCACATGGGCCGCAGGGCGTAGAAGAAGATCTGGAAAGTGCAGAAGAAGGCCTTGCCGAGGACGGAGTCGAGAAAGGCGGCCTCGAGGGCCGTGGGGAGGTCCGTGTCGAGGCCGTCGACGCCGAGCGACTTGTGGTGCGTCAGGTGGTAGGGGCGGAAGCTCGCGCTGTAGGGCACGCCGATGGGCAGGTTCGCCACGACGGCGAACAGCCGGTTCGCCGTCGCCGACCGGAACGCCAGGTTGTGGCTGATCTCGTGGATCGCCAGGAACAGGTTCTGGTTCGCCGTCGCGCCCACGACGTACGCGAGCGCCCAGAACCGCCACGACAGGAACGCCGTCGACCGCAGCGCCCACGCGCACAGGATCTGGATCCCCACCACGAGGAGCACGACGTATTTCGTGAGGGGCTCGGGTCCGCAGAGCTTCGTCACCTGTTGCCGGGGGGGCGCAGTCGGTACGTTAGTTGACGAGTCCTAGACACGGCTGTCGGGTGCAATAGAGCAAAGCGGGAGCGGAAGGGCGGTCTGGAAGCTCAAGGAGCCGATGGCTGGCTTACCTCTGGATGTGCCTTGATAATGGCCAGACGCCGCGTGCGGTGCGGCTCCTCGGTGTATGTCCAAAAGAAATCCCGGTACTTCACCTCGATGGGGTCGCGCTCCAGCTCGGGAGCCGCATCCTGCCCTTGCCCTTCCGGCTTCCCGTTGAGACGGATGGTCTTGGTCTTCTCCTCCTTGCGGGGGACCGCACTCGTCACGGTTGACGAGGAAGAGGGCGGAGCCATTATAGAATATCCAATTGACCTCTCAAAGGTCAGTTTCCACCGCCGTCGATATTTTTTCAGTGCCGCATGAATGATCGTGATTGAGTGAAGGGATAGGTCTAATGACAAAAGGTGTCAGTGCGGAAGGGTAAAAGTAAATAGCCGTTTCCCCTACAGTAGCTTTCTTGCACAGGTTGTGCGGTGAACGATGTAGAGTTCAGTGGACTTATGGCGATGCCGAATCTTTCGAGGGTGGCCTGTTTAGGGGAATTGTATTGAATGACGTCCAGCCAATCACTTTACAAAGTCGATATTCTAGAGCCAATAGAGGAGCTCCATGACGCCACATAAAGGGGGTCCCCAGGGGTGCCTCAGGGGTGAAGCTACCCCACTATTTTTTGCGGATGGTACCTGGACCACTGGACCCTGGACCCTGGGATCTGGAATCTGGAAACAATCGATTGCTTGCCACCACTATCTTCTAGCACATTTCCATGCTTTTGTCGGCAGATGTGGTGATTTGTTGAAAGGAGGTTGAAAGGAACAAAAGGGCTTTGATTGCTGGCCCTAGGATTACAAGTACAAAGGAGCTGAAGCCTATATGTGGCTGCTCCCCCACCTCCAGTTGTAGGAGAGAAACAGACAGCAACCATGAACCCCCAGTCTGAAGAATTGCAACACTTTTGCCCACACGCATTTTGATATTCACCATAAGAGGGACTTGATTCATCTTTGGGCCCACGATAGCAGGTTCATGGAGTCGAAGAGATGATGGCCTCCCATATCATTCCTAGTTTTGTCTCGCGATTTACTTAAGCTTCTATGCGAAGGATACTTGAGATCTGACCCGTTGTGATGCTGTCTATCGGAATCCAATGTATCCCAGTTGATCTGAATGTGTGGCCAGGTGCGGCATCGAATTTCAGATAGAGCGCAAATTGCGGTTCGGTTCTCTTATACATGGCTCTTCCATCGCACTCCATAGCTTAAAAACGTTGAATTTGGCATAGTGCATCATTGCATCATAGGCATAGCCTCCTTATCTTAACGGGCTATGGGATCCTGAAGGCGCCCATCTCCAAGAGCATTAGACGCGATTACATTCACGCCTCTGCTTGCAAAATACGCGGAATATACGTCCATTACAAAGTCCTTTCAACCTAAGCCTGAAAATGACTATGTTGCCATCTCCTATCACGACGCGTGTCTGGTCCACCTCGTCTGAGAGTCTCTTCCGTGGATTGAGCACGCGTGGACGTTATATTAATTGGAAGGCGTGCCGATCGACATCAAAAAGGTTAAGATGGTCCTGGCAAAAGAGCCGCACGTCTGACACGGTTCTGACGATTTCTTACCAATCAGTTTGTTCTTACCTTAGATGTTGGTAACAGAGAGTATGAGAGAGGAAGCCATGAAGTTCAACAACAGCTTCAACATTAGCTCTCAGGGATCAGCGGCCGATAGTATAGGTTCTTCTGGATGAGGCCCTCCTCGGCACGTGATCTGGTCTTTCCCTGGATGGCTCCTGTGGCTCCGTCTGGGCTTGTTATCCTACGGGAGTCCACCAGATGTGTTACTTCAAGCACAGTCCCATGGCAAGGGAAGAACGGGGATATCCAGGGGCATCAGTATCTCATAATGAGGGCTAGCAGGAGCTGCGGGTCAACTTCGAGATCGCGCCCCATCACTACATCATCAGTCTGCATGACACACTCGATGTCTGGTTGTCGAAGGTGATTTCTGTCCCTTGGATAGCCCCTACTGGGCCCTTTGCTGCCGCCGCCATTGTTACAGAGGTCTTTACTATGCAATGATTAGGAGGATGAAGCACAATAATATGGTATGGTTGTTGTTAGAGTTGATAGCACAAAAGCTGAGTCAGCTCACACGAGAGGACGTAGGCGAGTCGCGACAGCTTGAGGGGAAAGTTCATATCATCATCACTTCCCCATAATGAACGGCGGAGCGTATTATATGCCTTTCGCTTAGATCAGGGGAGCGGCATCGGGAGCATCCCGGAAAAATTCACCAGGCCGGGCGTTTATAACGGCTACCGCCCGCCGGTAGACGTACTCTAAGCGGCGGCGTTTTGGATAAGACGAAGGTATAGATATGGCGAGTGAGTTTGTTCCCGTTCGACTAGACGGCGAAAATCCCCGTTTTGACGCATACGGAGAGCGAAAGATGTTCAGATCCTCAGCCGCTACCCGAATTATTGGGGAGCATAAAGAAGAATTTAAAGAGGTTCTCCAAGGTCTTTAGGGGCCCTTTTACCATTGTCGTTCACGCCGTCCCCTTATCTTTTCCAGGATATCCATGACAAACTAGGCTTGAATACAACAAATACCGCCCTCTTCATGGTGATGCCTTGACTCGCGCTACATGCAACTCCTGACTCGAGTGCGGGCCATGACAAACTAGGCTTGAATACAATTAATACTGCCCTCTTCATGGTGATGCCTTGACTTGCGCTATATGTAACTCCTGACTCGAGTGCGGGCCATGCAGTAGCTGGTTGGAAAGTGTCATGATCACCAGGCTTCAATCAAATACAGGCACGTAGCTACGACGACCCAAGGTGGACAATTCTGGATACGTGTCACCTAAGGGGCCAGGAAGCGTGTTTCCCCCTAACTCTCCTACGCATCGTAGCTTTGTAGGTGGATATATCCCGCGGAACCGGGACGTGGAACTCTCCGTATCGGCTGGATGGCTAAGGTTGCCATCAAGTTAGAGTGCCTGTCGTGAATGTAGGGTCTCCATCGAATTTTGAGTAAAGCCCAAGCATAGCCATTTCTATTTCACCTCTACTCAATAAGCTCTTCATGTTATTAACCCTAAATCTATACTAAGCCCACGAAGCACCATATATATCTATAGTTCAAGGCAAAGAGCGGTGTCCTATTGCAGATTGCCTCTGTCTACACTCCCTGGGTTTGTCCATTGCATCCTATGCACAAAGAGTAGACGTTATCGAGTATATACATAATAATCATGCAAGGATAGCATTGGCAAGCCTCTGTGATACCCAGATTTGCGTTATTCAAGTCATAATGCTGCATTCAAAGTACCACAGGGGAGAGCTCTGAGTTCTGAAAGTTAAGGGTACCTAGGGGTATAGATAATACAAAGTCCTGGCCGCACCGCCCCCGGAGGCGTAGCATCTGTGCTAAATATGCATCCAACGTATACGGTCCTTCTGGATGGGCACGCGTAGACCTCTGGGTGCATGGGAACTGCCTAACAAGCATACCCAAAGACGCCTCCTCGCACTCCTTCCCGATAGAAAGTCCGAACAAACATGGCTACTCCGTCAGCCGGGATCGGCGTCCAGCGCGAGCCTCACGGCCGGAACCTAGATCCTGTACCCGACTGATCACCCCGAGCGATCCTCCTAGGCATTCGATAGTAGGAATCGCCCGCCTCGTCGGCGTGATAACGGCAGTTTCTTGGTTCGAAGGGTATTGGGATCGTGAGCTGCCTCGGTTAGTAGCGTGCATGTGGCTTAGGAGTCATGTGCCTTGATGGTCAGCCTTGGTGTTAGCCTCGATAGTTAGTCTAGATAGGCAGGGGGTTTCCGACCAGAGAAGCAGCTTGGCAATCACGCAATGCAGATCATCGTCCCTAGAGAGAGTTGCTTTGTGTTAGAATCGTGTCAGACGCCAAAGCCCACCGCCAGCGCTCGTTCTGGCGGGGTTTTCTGACACGAATATGGGGTCCGCTCAGCAATAGACAGAGGTGCACAGAGCCGCTCGGATCGTGAAGAGGGGAAGCCCTCGGCGTCGTTTGAAGCCTCGAGGCAGTTTTCCGCGCGGTGGAAACCGAAACTGGATATGCTTGTAACTTGGGGGCTGCCAGTATGCAGAGCAAACCGAGGTTTTCGTGGTCCCGTAGTATTATAGTGAAGCTAATAAGTGTAGAGTATGCATATATTAGGGGGACATTGGGGGCCAATGCCGGAGCAAATCAGCCTCGACTTGGGTATGCCTCGAGAGACACAGACAGGCATGAAAGTTGCATGTGGAAATCCGTTCCGACCTGGTAGGCAGATCGAAAGAACGCTATTCAGCTGTAGATGCTGGGCATAGCCTGATATGGAGGAGTATGAGCAGACATGGAGAATTATTCGGCGTTGCGGATTCTTGGTCCTGTCATAGAATGTAAGTCGGTAAGAAATGAGACGCTAAAGTCCACGTTATTTCCGTTGTGAATAAGTATAAGTCTCGCTTAAATGGGGCAAAGGCAAACAGGGGCCTCGCCTGGCCTGACCTATTGACTGCCTACTATGCATCACCCAATATTGTGCGTGCTCATATTTTGGCGATTAAAAATACGAAGCCTACTGCTCCTATTTTTCTCTCTGGAGAATTCCATCGATGATCTTCGTGCTCCTTTATAAACGTGTTGTACCCATCGCTAACACATAGGAGGCTCGAACAGGAGCGCATAGTCTGCGCACCCACCCGGCGCTATATGAGCAGACATGGATTATCGACGCTGACATGGATCAGGCCTCGAAGACTGCAAGACATTCCCCCGCCTTGCTGTAAACATGCATATACGATCAGTACTGTTGATGCATTAGCATTGCATCGTTGCGACTCAAGACAGCCGAGTGCCCTAGAAACGCCCGTAATGTCCTCTCACTTCATCGAACGTAAGCTTCCCTGGAAGCTCCCGATACATAGGCCTCTCGAACCAGACCCAGGGGGTTTTGTCTTCGTCACGAGGAGGGAAGGTGGGTAGTGGTGTGCCTCCCGAGGAAAAGATTGCGCGCTCCGGGAGTGGGGGACGGTCCGAAAGACCGAAGGAGTTCATTTCTTTTGGGTTACCCTGAACCGTCGGTTCTTCAGCAGGCTGGCAGAGTCTGTCGGCCTTTCCTCTCGGATCACAGTTAGAATCGTTACCGTCCCATCGTAACCCTTTAACGCCTTCCGGCAGTAGTCTGCCTCTGCCCCAACGTTGCATGCCATGTAGCTTGGTCGAAGGATCAAAGCTTAGATAGACTAATGCTTTGAGCTCGCCAGAGCCTCCACCAGTAGAGTACACCACCGATCGCTCATCGCCCGCTGCCATGATATTGCCTTGATAGCCCGGTGGGTTAAGGATATTGTGTATATCCTTCAATACTAGATCGTGGCTAGGCGGCCACATGCATATTTGATTCCGGTGGTAAAGCCTATCCAACTCCACTTCTAAGCGCAGCTGCCCGTGTAGCTTTGCTAGATCATTGGATGCCCCTAAGAGGAGGGGCTTTAACCTCCTAGACCCAGCTCGTAAGCGAAGGCATTGAGCGTCTACCTGTTCCGTAGAAGTGTCATCAATCAGGTCGATGAAAGCATTGCTTGACGGCTGATAAGAACTCAGATGTGTCTTGCCCCGTGAAAATAAAAAGGTCGAGCTATCATCCCCGGGATGTACATTATACGCCGATCGTTCCTCCGAAGTTGCGGATTTGGGTCGATTCAAGTACTCGATAACATTGGCGGCTTGGCCATCCGAGATATCCTCGTTGCTGTTCATCACAGATCGATCCCCGTCATTATACGCGGCGGGGAAAACAACCTCCTTAGTGTAATACGTGCGTCGGCTTCCACTCTTTCCCGCAAGCCATTCTTTCCGACATTCAATAATTTTAACCTTGCCAGAGTCCTCATCTTTCTCCAGCTTGAGAAGTGACCACCTGTCATCGATGGGTCCTTCAGAATGGTGCCTCCTCCAGCTGTCTTGTCTCTTCATAACTTGGGTTTTTCGAGTGTCCGGGTCGTCGAGGCGGAACCTGAAACAGTAATAGTAAGACGTCCAGTCGATCTCCTCGATCTCGAAGGCAGTCTGATTAGAAAGGCCATAGAAGTAATCATCTATGATCTCGAAGCACGCCGTCGAACCGATATCGTACCCGACTAAGTTCGACAGCTGCATCTTCTTAGGAAACCATACGTTTTCTTTGATGGCGAAACCGCGCAATACCCATCGTCGAAATCCGTCGCCGCCGTCGTCCGAGTGCGTGCCGAAATATAAAAATTCCGCGTTGTTTCGCACGAATATCCTCGCGGTAGAGTCGAGGCGGAGTGGTTCAAAAATAGTCTGCTCTCCGGCCTTGAAGATCAAAAGCCAGTTCTCGGTGTTTGGCAAGGCAAACGAGAACAAGCAGGTCGTGATGCCTGCCGCGTGATGCAAGACCCTGAACTTGTACCTCGTACTCTTTCTGGTTCCCAATACGGCTTCAGTGACAAGGGTGGGAATATCAACAACCAGCTCGATATTCGCTGAGTTATGGAGGTCGAGGATCCGAAGCCATCGTTTCGGTCGCGCCTCGACAATGTAACAAATAACACCGCCATGGTATACGTAAGAGTCGGCGAAGCCCACGATACCTATAAAGTAAGGATATGCCTGAGAAACAGCGTTACGCCGTTTTACCAGTCTCCGAAGCGCGCGAGCGAAGCCGGTTTTCTTCGCCTCTCGCGCCTCCAATGCGTATGGAGCTTTGGCCTGACAGTTCTGTCAGAAATGAGCATCAAACGGCTTGGCTTGTCTCTGGCCAGGTAAACTCAGGGGTAAACCTACAGTAAGGACAGCTCGGCAGAACCGTTCGTCTCTTATTAAGTACTGGAAGTCCGGGCTACATAGTGATAACTCGAAGACATCCTCTAAGTCGAGGTTCTGTACAATGAATCCGATAATCTCGTATGGCAGCCGCTGCAGTGGCGACTTGCCCAGGTACACGGTGTGCTCGGCGCCTTGGGAAGCTGTCATAGGTTCATTGTGGGCTTGTAGTGAACCGATACCGCAGCATCGTACACCTGAATGCTTCCCTGAAGGTGGCGTATATCCCATGTTAGTTTCAGTCCACTAAGATGAGACGACGGGTTTGAAGCTCAACAACTGATGGACGTCTTACCACCTAATTTATATACGAATGTACCGAGGTATTAATACCAAGTCAAGCAGGCTGGGAGTGAATATGCATATTGTCCCAAGATATTGCAGATCAGGTTAGAAATGTAGGCCTTATGCTTGTTGCGTTGTGCAAAGTGGTTCTCTCCACTATATTCCCAGGTTCTCATGCTTGTATGGCGAGCCAACAGAGTAACATTATTATATGAACAATCATTGAAAAGTTGAGAATTGAACGAGGATGGAATTTCGGTATTTGTAGATGGGAAGGATCTTGTCTTCCAACTGGCTCTGCCCTTATCTTGGTACCACTTGTAGTAGGCGAGTATAAGACTTTCTCTACTATGAAATATCTATAGTCTTAAGCTCTACGGTGGATACTCTGTGGCTAACTGCTTAAACTATCTAACTCACCACCCCGATTGTACGTGTGTGGCTCCATCTGCCAAGCTTCCGAAGGACGTCGCAGAGCCTCAAATTTCGGGAGGTTGCTTAAGTGGTATCCCCGCACTTGACCCGCACTTTGCGGCTCCTGCATGCTTGGATGATCATCTTTCACGTACCTCGGGCGCGCCAGTAGTGTGGAGTACACGCTGGGTAATACCTTTTCCACAACGAGGTAACTCTCCTTACCTTGGCTCACCTTTGTCACGGGGCTTTTCTTTGGAGCTGGAAGGCTCACCCGTGGCACAACAAACTTGGCTGCCGAACTGAGGCGCGCGCATGTATGGCCGCCAAGGTTTCCGTGGGTTATATCGATGCCATTATCCTCTAATAGACGTCATTGCTAGCCGAAAGATGAGGCTCAAATCTGTAAAGCGGATTACAGCTTTCGGCCATGACGGCGGCGCCTTCGATCTGTCATGGAGGCGGAGATAACATACCGTCTATCATGAGTAAGAGAGGCTATAATATACGAATACCATCATTTGCGGGGACTCAAAACCCTTCGAAAGGACTCTTAATACCTCGGCAGGAGGTTATACAGCCGTAGCACGCCTTCGGAACGCGTACCCGTTCGGTAATTTTGAAATGACCAATAGCTAACCGAAGTGCCTTTTTAGCTGTCGACCGGGGCAATAGCCTTATCATGGCGAATTAGCTGCCGTAACTGATGATTGGTCAAGAGCAATTCAATACCGCAAGCCACGTATCCCAATTAGGTGTTTCATAGAATAAATACTTGCTTCGACATCTGAATCCGATCACTAATCATTAGCAACACCGGTTAACTTTTTATGGTTGCTCACCCCATGCTGGAAAAGCCCTCTGCGATATTTGCACAAGAACACGAAAAGCGTGGCTGCTAATACTCCTGCAAGAACAATCTCGCCCCATTCGAGTGGCCTTGGACTTGCTAAGTCGGTCCGACGTTGCCGTGCAGATACTATGATTTCCTGTCATTTGCTACAAGTCAAACTGCGGGAACCAGCGATTTGAAGGCCAGCGGCTGTAGAACCTGCTACAAGCTACCACAACCCGTGGAGCTGTGTGACGCGCTGAGATTGTCCCAATTCTGCCTCAGATAATTTAAGCGACATTGCTCTGGGGGAAATCATTAGATTCAAGGGAAGGCTGAACCAACCGACTCAGTTGCTACGATCCTTTATACCACCGCTCGCCGTGACCACCGCATCAATATACTCAGAAGCGATACGGAAGCGGCCTGACGACCGGCCTGCGGTCAGTAACTAGCGTTCTAGGTGCGACTTTCGAGGTCCTCCTTTGTAGATCGACTAAATCGCTGACTCTTGGTCCTTGCCGATACGAGTTATCCATATGTTCAGCCTCATGTAGGGCACTAAGCCCGGACACAACCAGGGAATAGGAATCACACGACCCAAAGATGTCACCCCATGGGCCAATTCCCCGGGTATCGTTCCCGTCACTCACGAAGCACCCAACGAAACATTGTGGTCACACCTAACTCTGGTGGCCATTTTTTCCTATGGAGTTACGGAAGGAAGTACAAAATTACAGCTAGTGTTGGGACCGATCCCAAGCCTACCCCAAGTGTAACGGACTAGGCTAGCCCATGTGTACACGCGGCTCCCCAAGGGGCTAGAGAATTTGCGTCGATATGTCAGATTGCAAGCCGCGAAAGCACAGTTTATCGATCTGCGTGTTTTGAGGCAGAAGTATGGTTGATCAAGACACGCGAGGGTAAACATTGGATGATGCATCAATGGCGGCATGAGGAGCCGAAAAGTAAGGCTCATTCCCATGGGAGTCAGTAAGTTGCGCTATTACTGATCATATTGTTACCTTGCTTATTAATGTATTACCACGTCGAGAGTGAAGCGGCTCCACAGCGATAGGAGGGCTGACAAGTTTCCTCACAAGCTTTAACTATTGGTCGAAGGAAAATCTGAGATGAACGCACGACGAGCTTCTGACGGGCGTTGTCACCTTGCTTGTGAATAACCTTTTAGGGGTGCTATTGAGTATGCTCGGGGTGGATCTAGACACGAGCGCCGCCTGGCTAACGTTGCAATGTATTGCTGTGAATTGCTCGAGGATGGATCGACTACGGTCTATGTCGATGGGCAGAGCTGCACAACATTATATGCATCTAGACCCGGTGGTAAACGTGTTCTTAGATTTGTGGAGCCTCTCCCCCTATTCATAGGAATACTCAAGCGACAACAGCGACGCCGATATTTCTACCCAACGTTACACAAAGGCTCTCCTGGTCTTCCTCGTCTGTAGGGTAGGAAAAAATTTTTTGGGGTTACTTATTAGGCAGGACTAGGTCATTGAAATTCTATGCTGGCTACTCTTTGCATTGCCTATATTTAGGGTTGCCTTGATTCATGTTAAGCCCATTTTTGCCCAACTGATAATATTGTACCCAAATGTGATATCTCTGCCAAATGGTTGTATGATGCATCCGGTTGGATTTCGCAATGCTACAGAAAAAAAGGCCGCGATAGCTGACCGGCGGATCCAGAAAATGTCGTAAACGAGCTAGTCCCCCCAATTTCCTCGCGGCCGCTCCTCTCCGTCCAGCTAAGAAATACGACCTGAACGGTCGCCCTGCGGACTACAGAATCCAGCTCCTCCCTATAACAGGTAATCCCGCGGACGGTCCTTTCACGGGCAGCAATAGTCCACGTCTGCCGCGCGCCGCGCGAGACGGTGCAGACACTCGGCCTCACCGCCGCCGCCGCCGCAGACATAGCAGGTGAAGGTGGAGAAGATATAATTACCCGGCTCCTGAGAAGCCACGACGTCCTGCTGATCAACCAGTTTACCCCTTCGATTACGCTGTTCTTCAACCGCACCGGTACCGGCACCGGCCTTCGCGCTACGGGACGGAGAAGGAGAAAGAAGCCCAATGATGGCTAGCGTGAGGCAAGGGATCCCCGGAGTAGGCTCGCGAGATAACGGGATATCGCCGATTACAAAGACTTCGGCAGTCCGTCCCCGATGGTCAAGTACTACTTGTCAACGAGCTTGTCCGGTGTGGAGGCTGGGACCATGAAGCTTTTTGGTGGTCGAGTATACTCAAGAGACTCTACATTCCCCTACCAGCGAAGATTCCGATGCTGGCCGAGCGGCAGTCGCCGGCGATCACTCTTGGATGTAACAGAAACGGAGCCATGCAACAAACTTCACCCAGGTTGCTGTCGTAAAGGGCAACGATGGCGAAGGTTGGTCTGTACAGCCGCTGTTTTGTGAGCTATACTCTACAGCAGTCTGACATATGTGTCGGTCGCCGGCTCGAAGATGATATAAAGGGTATTTTTGTTGTAGAGGACCCCATTCGTACTACGGTGATTTTACAATGTCAATGGCTATTTCTTTAACCTTTATGAACACGATCGAAAGTTCTGTCAGCTGACCCTAAGGCTGAACAGCGTACTGATCATTCAATATCGGGATCTTGCAATTTCTACAACCACGGCCCTTCAAGCACCTGGGATAACGCGTTTGCTACCATGCAACATTCACGCATATGCTGTCCGGCGACTTTTTTTGTGATGCGGCGACTTGCATGGGCTAACATGGATCAAGGTAGCAGCGTACAAGTTACCTAATCTAGTATGTGATAATATCTCTGTTTTATACTGCTGCTGGCTGGTGAGGTGCACCAATTTATTAACCGGAGCGATAGAGGACCCATTACTCGGGAACCATGGCTATGTAAATACAATTGCTGACGCTATCTTTGCGTATCCTCTACTGAACCCGTGATCTATTGACTGCTCCTTAGACGACGTTCCTCAACTCCTGGCCGGCCAAGAATCTCCTTAAGTTGTACGCGATTAGCTCTTCGGAGCCCTGCGGCCTACCGCCGGCTGCGTGCGGGCTTATAATGGTGTTTGGCGCCTTCCAGAGCCTGGAGTCCTCAGGCAGAGGCTCCGTCTCGAACACATCAAGCGCCGCGCCTCCGATATCGCGAGCTTCCAGCGCAGCGACCAGCGCATTTTCGTCCACCGACGTTCCGCGCCCGACATTGACGACCCACGCGTGCCTGGGGAGGAGCTTGAGCCTCTCAGCATTGAGCGCGTGGCGCGTGCTCTCCGTTCCCGGCAGGATCATGACCAGCGCGTCCGTCTGGGGCAGCAGCTCGGCCAGCTTGTCCTCGCCGTAAACCTCGGTGCCGTCGCGCACGCCAGCGGACCGCGCGACGCCGCGGACCTCGGCGCCCAGGAGCCTCAGGTGCGGCGCCAGCGTCTTGGCGATGTTGCCGTAGCCCCAGATGAGGACGCGCGCGTCGCGCAGGGTGGTGAAGCGGTCCTTGGGGCGGTCGGGCTGCGGGCCGCCGAGGTGCTGCGGCCACTTGCGCTGGAGCTGGTAGTCACGCATTTCGAAGAAGCGGCGAGCGGCATTGAGCAGCAGCCCCAGCGCATGCTCGGCCACGGTGCGGTCGTGCAGGCCGGATCCCGTAGTCAGGGTCACGGACGAAGGGAAGCCCGCGCTCAGGACATCGTTGGGCCCCGCGGCGAGTGACTGGATCCATCGGAGCTTGGTCAGGCGCTTCGCAGCGTCCGAGAGGTTCGATGCGCTGTTAGTCCACGTAACCAGGATCTCGGCGTCGGTGTGTTCATCTGGGATGGGCTCTTTGACGTCATAGGGGTGTAACGAGGTAGCAAAGCCCTCAAGGCTTTGGATGTCGAGCTTGAGTGATGTGGGATAGAGGAGCTTCATGTTGACGGGTGGCCTGAGAGTTGTGTAGAATCGTCTACGGTCCAAGAAGAGGAAGGTAGCTTCTTTAATATTCGTATCGGCCCTAAGTGAAGTCAAAAAGGGGACGCGGGGTGTGTGGAGTGAATGGGGGGGAAGTGGGTAGATAGGCCTATGTCGGGGCGCTAGGAGACACTAGGAAAGTGTTACCCAAGGCCAGTATAGGTAATAGTGTGACACTCGGTATAATTCAACACCGCATTGAAGTGCAAACAGGGGTTCGGATTTCATAGTTAGATAAGCCCGTATATATTTCCCTAAGCTACTGGCTGGTGATGACTTCTCTCCCACTTACGAAACTCCTTGAAAGCTAACGCTACTTGAGAGCTAATAGAGCCACCTAAAACGATAGCGTGGGGTAAGCTATCAAGCGATGAGACGGATCCCTAGATACTTATTTGGGTGTAAGGGTTGGTGTACTTGTGCCATTCACTTATATATACATAGGTACTTTATGTATGCAGTCAGTTGAATCCGTTTCCGACATTGAGGGAAGAATATGCGGAAGGAGCTGACTAGAGTTTGAAGATGCTTTATATAAGTAGCGATGCTGTAGGCAAAATGCTGGCAGTTGGGTGACAACCGATTGGCAGCTGTACTTAAACAGCCTGCCGTATTTTAAACGCCAACAGATATTTCGACATTTCTTCCCCCATAATTATATACACATATAGTCGCCAACACATTCTGAGAGGGATGGCGCCCCGGGGAAATCTTACACCACGCGTACGTCAACTTCTCAATCGAAACCACAGCAACTGACTTACAAATACTGACTGTTGTTTCTAGACTATTATGGCTCCTGCAGCCGCGTTTAGTATGGCGTGCTTGCTATTCGTGTATGTCCTTTCATTCTCCTCGCTCTACTCAGCATGTACTAAACTGGTGGTCCTAGCTATGTCCGTTCCTCAATAAGAGAAGCCCGGCGGAATGTAGTAGGGGTTCAAGCTTCCGACTCACGACATATACGTGTTGCGGTAGCTAATGTGATAGCAGCATGATCACAGCCAGAGACGGATAGACTCTAGAGCTTCTAGTCGCAACTCTGGTGGGGAGAGTTGATGTTATAGCGTGTTTTATGTGATCAGGCACTATCTCACGGGTCTACGACGTCTTGTCGAATGCCGTCAGCCCGGTTACTACATTTCGGTTGCATGCCAACTCAGTCCCGGTCCTCCTGACGGTTATAACCCACAGCCATCTAAGATCTTCGGATTCGAGCAATTGGGTCGCTGCCGAAGGCTGCATTAGCCTGCTAAGATGAGGTCTTGAGAGGTTGAGAATCCAATAGGGTCTTTCCACACCCAGAGATCCTTGAGAAGTCTCCATCAACCTTGCACGTTGGGTTCTGAGGCCAATCTAGTTCTGCCAGATGACAAATATCAAGACGAGGGATCACCGTCCAAATTTACGAACGGAACCCCGCGACGGATTTGGCATAGTCCCTCCCTGTTATTTAAAGGAAGAAACCCCAATCCATGAGTGGAAGACGTCAGTCAACTACATATAAGCCCCGTCACATACCGAATCGCGCCCCTCACCTAAACTATACCTTGGATGCCCATCTGAAATTGTAGCATGACCCATTACAGGGTATTGTTAATACCATGTCACTTGTGCCTTGGATTAATCTCGCCATCCTAACGACTTCGCAACGGAGAACCCCGACAGCTTCGATCTACGCGCGGCTCCATGGCTGCTTCACAAACAACCGCGTCTAGGACCAATGCCGAAGCTAACTATCAGCCCACCCGCGGTTACCATGGCTGCAATACGACGCTGAGGGACTAAAATCCGGGGTATAAACAAGGGTTAAAAGCTTGGCGGTGAGTCCACAACCCTTCAAAGAGCCTATCCTTACCGCTTAAGACATGATAGGCCGGTTAAATACGACGCCGATAGTAGCAGATTGGGAGGCCTTGATTAGCTCGCGTATATATGCTTATATGGGCTCGCAGAGAGCATGGAGAGCTGCCTTCCGGACTATTCCAGGCTATCCCTTTTGTAAGTCTGCGAGTTTAACCACGGGAAAGACTTAGACTATAAATGTCATGGCAGGACATTCCACCTTGCTGTGAGATGCGTGCTCTCATCGGCTCTTCCGTACGGCGCCTAAAGCATAGCTAGGGACTGGATATCGTCTTTGCTATACTCGACCTTGCTTTCTGCTGTTTTATAATCCCACAAGCCGACGCTTCGAGATGCAGGTCAAACGGATCGCGGCGGCGGCGGCGGCGGCCTTGCTCCCCCTGGCTTCCGCCGTCGGCCTGCCCAAGAAGCAGGGCCGGGGATGGTGCGCCACTGAAGCTACGGAAGGGAGCCTGCGAAGCATCGCCGCGCTCCGGGCCACCGAACTAGCATCCCGGAGCGACCCGTCGTCGCTGCGCCCGCGCCAGGCCATCGTAATCCCGACGCACCTGCACGTCGTGGTCAACAGCAGCGCCAGCGAGAGCGTGCTCAGCGAGGAGGCCCTGCGGGTGCAGCTGGACGCCATGAACGAGAGATTCGGTCCCCACGACATCCGGTTCGCGCTCGAGGGCACGACGCGCCGGGTCGACGACGCCCTGGCGTCCGGGCCCTACGGCGGGGTCGCGGCCGAGCCCATGTACGCCTACTGGCGGGAGACGCACGCGGGCGGCTACGACACGCTCAACCTCTGGTTCTACAGCAACTTCCCCTGGGACATATTCGGCTCGTGCACGCTGCCCGAGCAGAACTACCCGGAGTCTAGGTACTTCCGGGACGGCTGCCACATCGCCTCCGGGACCATACCCGGCGGGGAGATCGCGGATTACAACCTGGGCCTGACGGCTGTGCATGAAATCGTGAGTCTCCCGTATCCGATGATATCAGCAGCTCTCTTGGCGTACGCTGGGTACTAACTCGTCGGCTCCAGGGCCACTGGCTTGGACTCCTGCATACCTTCGAGGGCTACTCCTGCAGCGGGCCCGGCGACCTCATCGACGACACGCCGCAGGAGGCTGAGTCTACTTCTGGGTGCCCGAGGAGCAAGGACACTTGCCCCGGCGTTTCCGGCGCCGATCCGGTCTCGAACTACATGGACTATAGCTCGGACCCTTGCTTTGAGGAGTTTACGCCGGGTCAGGAGAGGCGCATGCGTAATATGTGGACCACGCTTCGAGAGGGGAGGACGGCTTAAAGGGGCGATGGGATTGGCGGTCCCTGGGTCGGTTGAAAGAGGATGCTTAGCAACTGCAACATGCCTAGCCGAGAAGACATATTCAGTCATGGTTGTAGAATGTCGAGACCTTGTCAGTGCCGGTGTAGTATGATATAATGGGGGGCAAGAATGGTCCGATTACTGCCTCTTGACACTCCGTCGCTCATTCGAATATCTGCCTTTTATGGAAACAGAGACTTCATGATTTGCTTCTTGGAGCAGGTTCATCCTGGGCGTTAGTACATCTACCTCAGCGTCAAGTCCGCTCCTGTTCCATTCGTTTATACTTGTAGGTAGCTATTGAGACTATTTCCCGATATGAACCCGGATAATTGTGTGTTGTTCGTCCTCTCCCTTACATATGGATAGAGGGATTGCAGTTACCGGCGAGCCGGGTCAGCACGACAAGTACTAAAACTAGCTTATTTTGGAGAAAATTTCACGATTTGAAGTGGACGGCGGATACGGATAATGCCAAAAAGAGATACCCAGAATTCAAAAACTGACGCAGGGGCTGTTGCAACTTGGGAAGCATTCAACAAGAAGACTTGCGAGCGTGGGGGTTGAGTTTCTAGCGTGTTTGCTACTGTACAGAGCCCCTAGGGTGCCCGTGTAAGCACACTAAAGGTGTGCCTGTGACCCACCCGTGGAAAGCCAAAGTGTTCAAAGCGAGACTCCATTTACGCACACGCCTTTTAATAATTCAGTTTACCTCTCTTCATATTTACACTTACGAGCGCTTGCTCTTTCCAGAAAACGAGGTGGACCACTCCATCATGATACAATCACATAAATCAACACTCCCGTCATAATGTCTAACCAGCTTCTCTCTCTGATAGGGTGGACGTTTCTCCCCAGCGTAAGGCCCCTTCGCGCCAACACTGTCCAACCCCCACCACCTAATCCAGACCAGCAAAACTAGAAACAAGCACGAGGAAGCCCAGCTAACTCCGCTCTCTATCTCTAGCTCGTGACAGGCTGGGTGCAGAGCATCTACTACGGCGTGACGATCCGCGCGGGCGACCCGAGACCGGCGCCCAACACGGCGCGCCACGCCGAGCACCGGCGGCGCATCCACATCCTCGTCGTGACGCTGTACCTGCTCTACACCATCTACGAGGCGCACTACGACCTGCAGCGCGCGTCGACCTTCTACACGGACCTCGGGGTGCCGCCGGGGGCGTCGGAGAAGGACGTCAAGAGCCGGTTCCGGCGGCTGGCGGCGCTGCACCACCCGGACAAGCAGGGGCCCGGGGCGGCGGCGGCGGGCGGCGACAGCGGCGACCTCTTCATGTACCTCAAGACGGCGGCCGACGTGCTGACGGACCCGGCGCGGCGGTTCGCGTACGAGCGCTTCGGGCCCGACGTCGTGGCGTGGCAGCGGTGCGCGACGGTGCGCGACTACGTGGTGCGCGGCGTGCAGACGGCCCTCGCGCCGCACTACCTCGCCGCCGCCGCCTTCATGTACGCGCTCGGCCTGCTCGGCTACCTGCAGTTCGGCCGGTACTGGCGCTGGCTGACGCTGGCCGCGCTGCTCGTCTTCGAGCTGCACGCCGTCACGCGCCCGCGCTTCCCCCTCGTCGTCGACCGCCTCCTGAACCCCCTGCTCGCCCGCCTCCCCGGCCGCCACGCCCCCTACCTGCCCTTCCAGGCCGTCAGCCTCGCGCGCAAGCTCTGCATCGCCGTCTACATCGCCTTCAACCAGCTCGGCCCGCTGCTGCAGCCGCGCGAGGGCAGACGGGGTGGTGGTGAGGGGGCGTCGTCCGAGAAGGCGCTCCTGCAGGCCCTCGAGAGGCTGGAGCAGACGGCGCGCGGCATCGACGGCGACGCCGCCCGCCTGATGGACCTCGAGCTGACGCCCTTCGCCGGCGACCCGGAGGCGCTGGACGGCCTGCGACCCAAGATGAAGGAGTGGCTGGTGCAGAACACGATCCGGAACGACCCCATGGTGCGGGATGCGCTGGGCAGATCCTACGAGAAGCGGAGAATAGACGCCCCGGCTGGCGCGAAAGGGAATAGATAGACGACATAGAGCTGGACCCATCGTAGCTAATGTTATATTTCCATCTATGAACTAGCGCCAGCCATATGCGCAGTGCTGACGATGGCGGATTCTATAAACCTTGGCTGAATCTAAATAACTACCCAGTTCACCCACCTAACTCCAGGGCGGGTGTTCATGCGTATGACCACAATTTTGAACATTACTCTACATATGTCCACAATAAAATCGTTGTCGCCGACCGCCTCGCTCATAACCTCTGCCTCCCTCTCGTCTCGATGGGGATGAGCACCATGCCTACGAAGGCCGCCAGGATTAAGGCGGCCGACATGTAGATGGGCGTCGTGGCGCCGTCGCCGGGGACGTTGGCGGCGAGGATAGGGGCCACGAGCCCGGTGGCGCGGTTGAGGAAGCTCGCGACGCCGGTGCCGACGCCGCGGACGGGCGCGGGGAAGATCTCGGGCGTGAAGGCGTAGAGGACGCCGTACATGATGTTCTGGCAGAAGGACTCGACGCAGGTGAAGAAGAGCTGCGAGCCGGGCGTCGTGCCGAGGCTCACGAAGAAGAACAGGAACACCGCCGACACGAGCGTCGAGATGGCCAGCGTCCCCTTGCGGCCCAGGAACGGCGAGTCGTGGTCCACCGTGTACGCCGCGAGCAGGCTGCCGGGCACCCCCAGCACCGACATGATGGCGTAGTTGCGGTAGGCCTCCGGCGACGTGGTCCCCGTGCCCTCGCCGGCCGCGGGGTCCTCAGAGGCGCCGTGCGATAGGTATTGCGGGAGGAACGCGTTGAAGAGGGGATACCCCATCCCGATGGTAGCCCAGCAGAACCAAATCAGCAGTGTGGTGACGCCCAGCGTGCGGTTCTGGAATAACGGTCGGACGCGGTCGAGGGACATGGAGGTCAGGTTGTCCCTGATGATGTTTTTAGTGGATACCATCGAGGGCATCCGCGCGGATCCCTCGCCGTCCGCAACGGCGTCCAGGATCTCCTCGGTGAGCCACGTCTTCTTCCCGTTCCGATAGGCCATGCCGTGGACAACGGCAACCGCCTCTGCCTGCCGGCCTTTCGACAGCAAGAACTTCGGTGATTCGAAGAGATGGAAGATGAAGAAGCGGATAAGGAACATGACGAAGGTGACGACTCCGATCACCTTGACGAAGTTGCGCCACCCTTCCTCGACCGGCCAGTTCGTGATGAAGTACCAGGCGAAGAAAGACGAGGCGAGCTGCCCGACGGGCCACCACACTGATAACAGCGTCAACAGGGCACTCGAAGCGTCGGGGAGAAATTCAAGGAACACGGCTCCGTCCACAGGCAGATTTCCGCCGACGCCAGTTCCCAGGCATGCAAACAGAAAACAGACACCGGCCCAACTCGAGGCGTACGCCGCCGCTATGCCAAATATGCTCGTAATGAGAAGAGTGAAGTTGAAGGCAACGCGTCTGCCCAGAATATCTGCGCCTAAGCCCCAGAAGAAACTTCCTATACACAAGCCCACGAAAAGAGAGCTGGTGGTGTATCTGACCGTCTTTTCCGATATATCGAACTCTTGTGATAGCGAAGGCAATGTTAATGAAACACCCTAGATACTTGTGAGACACATTCCCGAGCCGGTGCGTTTAAACGCCCTTTGATAGCTTACCTGCATCCAAAGACTGGATAAGTGTTAGCAAGAGAGCAGGGGAAGCCGGTTATGGGAACTTACTTATCCGCAAACCATCCAAAACCACATATGACAAACAGTTGCCAGTTATACCGACCCATTCCGATATCCTGAATGGCCTTGTTGATTAGTTTAGATTTCACTGCATCAGTCTTCAGTTAGCGCGGAGTGAACCCTCATAGCTTCCACGTTCTCGCGACGGCAAAACCCACATTCGTACTCAGAGTGTCCGGCTCTCCCGCCACCCTTGCGCACCTCCCTCCGCAGACCCTCTATGGTATACTCCGCCGCGCTCATCTGGAGCATTCCGGTGTTCTCGTTGTCCTGGTCCTTGGCAGCGTCCAGCTCGGCCCCGTAGCCCTCCTCGGCATCATCAGTGCTATCCGGGATCTCCTCGAACTCGGCCTTGCCCGTCCTAGCGGAGTGGCTGTGTAGATGCGCCTCCTCGAGGGGGACGAGGACGCCGGCGTAGTTATGGACGGACTCCTGCCGGCGGAAACTCCATGATAGAAACCTCATGGCGAGGGCTCATTTAGTAACCCGGGCTACAGTCCAGTGGACAGTGTCCCTCGGTCTGGGGGGCGATGCGGCGATTGTCCACGTATCAGCTGAACCCCGGATCCCGAGACCCCGGATGCGGCGGATAATTGTCTTACACCACGTGATGGCTCAAGTGAGACATTGGGGTTTACCCCGTGACGCCCGCGATTTCCTGGTTTCGGAGCGATGTCACAAATCACTAGATCCGTATAAACATCCAGAAAACTGTATCGAGCAATGCACCTGAGAAATTTAAGATTGGCTAAAATAAAACAAAATTCAGCCTGGTATTTAAGGACTGATTATTGGAACAAAGACATGGCGGGTAGGATCTAGGGCTATAATGATAGGTGTGCTTACCGTATTTAGCAATTCTCTAACTGAGGATTTGTCACAGGTTGGCCCCTTATCACGGGCCGACCATAGCCCGCCAGGCGCCGGCTGACCCCTAGTTTTGCGGGGGCGTCAGGGGCTGTACCAAAGCTAAGCGAGGCGGACTGATGGAATTCACAGCAGCGACTTTAGATGCTGTATCCTTCTTAGAGTAAAACAGAAGGCAATGAACCAGCTGTTATAAATTTGGCATGCCTATAAAGACGAGAACCTCAATATGGAAAATACACCGTGGTTGCGCGTCTTCTAGGAAAAAGAGGCGACTACGATTCTGCAGCCTGGATCCTGAAAGAGACGCCCCTTATATACAGCAAACAAGCCTGAGGAACAGATGCAGGCTGGCAGAGTATCTTGCCATTACCTGCAGGCTCACTTCTCGTGACCAAATTTTCAAAACCGAGACACGTGAGTCAGGTGCTTTTATTTCGTGGTCCAGAATCTATAGACTGCATGTTATGCGAAATGAGCGGCGACATAACCAGCCGCCCGTTATCCTCATCGTCAGCAGGGCGACATGATCCCAGCATGTACGTCGAGCTAGATTCATACGTAGCAAGCACCATGACACCTCTCCAATCCAACACAAAACCGCTAATTTCGTACGACAATCCGCTCCCAAACTATTTGTCTTACCGTGAAAACGCCAACCTAACGGAACTCCCTCGAACCAAGTAAGTAGGGTGCGGATTAGTACCAAAAAAAGAAGGTAAAGATAAAGATAACACCACCCTTCAAACGGAAAACGTCACGCTCCTCATCCGACCATCCGGCCGGAACGAACCTACCGCCGCTCGCCGCGCGTGGTACAAATAGTCCGCCGTATCATCATCTTCGTCGTCATCATCCCCCTGGAGGCCCCGCGGCACTTCGCGCGGCGATCCCGCCGGCTCCAGGTACCGGTAGTAGCGCTCGCCATCGCAGTCGGAGTCGTACCCGGAGTCGAAGCTGCTGCTGCCGCCCGTCAGCGTGCGAAGCAGCGAGGAAGAGGCGCGGTGCGTCGACTTGGGGCTGTTGTTGAGCGAACCGCTCCGGCTGCGGTTTCTGCTGCTGCTGTGGCGATAGTGGTGGTGGTGGTGGTGCACGCCGTCGTGGCTGGACGGCCTGGAGGGCTTCGGGTTGCAGAAATACCGGTATAACGACGATGGCATGTAGAAAGAAGGCGGCGCAGACGTTGGACTCGCGTCTGCGGAGGCGCTCGGCTGGGGGATGGATAGACGGCGGCGGTGGCGGCTTCCTGGATGCTGCTCGTGTGGGTGGCGATCGGGGTTGCGCCCGCTGCTGCTGTTGCTGTTTCTCCCGAGCGACAGGGAGCCGAGTCGTTGGATTAACGGCGAGTCGAGGCGCTCGTAGAACCACGCACTAGTCGCGTCGTCGGCGCCGCCGCCGAACACGCGGCGTAAGTACCCCTTTGGGTCTAAGGTCGAGTGCGGGCGGCTGAGGCTCTCCGCGCCGGGACTCAAGCAAGCGGGAGACGACGAGAAGACGTTATCTTCCTCCTCTCCGCGCTCCGGCCCGGAGAGGCCGAGCCTGGTCTCCCACCACGCGCGGCTTCGGTCGCTGTAGCGGACGACATCGATGAGGGCTTCGTGAGCCATCTCGCGCTTCCGCGGCGAGAGCTCGAGCTTTGCATTCGCGGCTGCGTGCTCCTCGAGCAGGGCCGCGGCGTCGGCGGCGTCGCGCCGTTTCTTCGCAGCGTTGGAGCGCAGCCCGCTCGAGTCGAGCTTCAAGACGACGAGGTCGGCAAGGGAGACGTACGGCAGCTCGCCGTCCTGGATATTGCGGACGCGCCGGGCGGCCTCGGGGAGGTACGGGGCCTGCGGGTTTCGGAAATTCGAGTCAACCAAGAGGCACCATAACCTATACCAACAGAGTCGGTGTGGGGACTAGTGCGGAGTAACCAAACAAGGGGGGAAGAGGGGGGAATGAAAAATCATACGAGCCACTCCGGGGAGATGTCGACCTGGATTTCACGGCCGCTGCCCGGGGACACGTAGAAGACGATCTGGGCCCGCTGCACAAAGGGCGAGTCCGGGAGCTGTAGGAGCTTCTTCTTCAGCGAGCTCGGGGACGTAGAGATGTTGGTGATGAAGTTGATGTTCTAGATCGGGGCAGTCATTCATTAGTCACCTAGCCACCTGAGTACGGGATCACGGTATCGTCCCAGATGTGAACGAGGGAAATGGACTCACGTCCGTGGTACGGCCACGGGGGAGGTAATGCCACAGCGCTAGGCCGCCGATGATGGCCAGCTTGACGTTTCCCAGGTCCGGCATCCGCCTGACGGTGCGGATGACATCGGAAGCGGCACACTCGAGTTCGCGGAACGTAGCTGCCATTTTTTCCTTGGGGTTTGGTCTTGTTTCGTTGCAGCTCTAGTAACACATGAACAGTCGATTGGAAAGAGATGGTCATCAGTTAGCAACACGTAATAATAGTCGGACGGGGCGTCGACCAGCAAACCACGTCTGATAATGAAGGGTAGCTTTAGGTAAGTGGTCGGTCCGTCAGGCCCAGCGAAAATTAAGTTAAGATTTTGGTAAGGAGAGAATAGAGTTGGGCGTGACGTCGGAGTAAGAAGTTTCCCGCGTGCTCAGCGCGTCAAAGCAAGTGCGGCATCTCTTATAAGATAATAAAACACAGGCCGTTCTGGAATTGGACATCAGAACAGCAAATGGTGACCATTCCCTAGTTAGATTGGAGTCCTACTCTGTGCCTGTGCGTTGAACTCGTAGTAGGATACCACCGTTGATTCCACGACTCATGGCACGCAAAGCACCTCGAGTGTAGTGAGAGATAAGGAACAGATCTAGTGTCCTAGGGTCTGTCAGATCCAATTAGGTTCTTTACCAAGAGAAACCTAGATGTGCTTCTTGGACAGTCCACTGTTACATGTCTCTGATGGTGGGGAGGCGGGCAGATTAAAGGCGTGGTCGAAGGACCATAGCGCAGCGGCTCTCCAACAGTGGCGTAGTATATCTACCATATATCGCGTAGCTACTAGAAGTAGAGCAGTTGGATTCGCAGGTAGACGAGATGCTTGAATGACTCGACCGCGAGGTAGCATCGCGGCTAGCTATTCTATACATGAAGGGCGAGTCAGTACTCAGCCCATTGTTACGATCTCAGTCCATTAGAGCAGTAGGCTGCTATGTATGTCCATTGACATACCAATTTGATGATATACTTGGTAGCTGTATGGCTGCTACTTGGTATCATCGAGTAGAAGTGACCCCGGGATCCCACGTGGCGACTAGTTAGACCGGGAATAAACTCTTACTCGTGACATGAGGAAGAAGAACTTGCGCTCTTATACTCCTTCCTGGAGTGTTGGGTAGAGCCGCTATACATCTATCCCCGTTCATACGGGGCGGCGATAGCTAAAGCGCTCCCACTAATTTACGATGTTAATTCACAGGCAACCATAATAAACAGTTCGACGATATCCAATCTATTACATATGCCAGTCTTTTAAATAAAAGGGGCGAAGCCTTATATATAACTCGTACTAGGCTGAAACGCATCGTGATAACAAGTGCTCCTCTAATAAGAACGCATTATCCATCGGTCCAGAAGGGAGCTTGGAGGAAACGGTGACTCAATAGTCTTAATGCCAGCTGTGACGGTCTAGGAGACACAACTTACTCTCAATAACACTTTCTAAACAGTGTGCGTCCTTAAAACGAACGGCTCCCAGAGGACTAGTCTCAATCATGGACAATACTCTGTCCGTGCGCCCAGGCACCCGAGTCGAAGCAGTTCTACCGCTCTCCGCCACCTGAAACGATGATACGAAAGAAACCAAACCAAACCGCATCAAATGAACACTTACTGTGCGGATATGAGCAGTCGCATAACAGGCCCTTATACGTAGCCTAACCCAATGTTCCAACCCGTAGCCACAACGCTTTAGAACAGTAGTTCCCAAATTCCAACACCCCAGCTCCTTCTAATAGTATACAGGTAGGCCCCCGACACCTCCATCACAGACACCACGATGAATAATACCGCCCGCTGATGCGGCGCCGAGTTGCTCCCAGTTCCCCATAACAGCGTAGATCCGCCCGGTACGCGGTTCCCGCCTCGAACTGCACGGTCCGAGGGACGCCGTCGACGGCCCGAAGACACCACAAGTCGGCGGGGAGGGCGCAGCGATCGCGAAAGGACGCGTCTACAGCAGAACGCCCTCGTCATCACCGTCACCCTTGCTGCCCGCCTCCTCCTCGTCCCAGTCGACGTCGTCAGCCATGGCCTCGGCCCGCCTCTGGACCTCGGCGAGGCCGCTCAGCTCCGCGACGTAGTCCTTGTCATCAAGGGCGCGCTCCACGAAGTCCCAGCCATGCTCCCTGTACGCCGCAAGGATCGGGGCGCTGCAGGCGCTGCAGTTGGGGTACGAGTGTCCTCTAATGACGAGGTTCTGGAATCTGCCCAGGAACCCCCGGATCTGGTGGGGAACTATCCCGAGGGCGTGGTAATCCTCGGGCGTGCTGTCGGTGTTATTTGGCAACCCGGGAGTCGCCGGTGCTGGTGCATGGACGCCGAGGGGATGCTGCAGGAGACTCGTTAATAATTCGACAACTAAAGCTGATGCGAGAGCCGCGACTCCAGGTCTGGTGACCGTACACTGCTGGTCCAGCGTCAAGTCCTTTTGTGACTATACTCTGTTAGTTGGGCCAAGCGTAAATACAGGATCAAGACTTACATCACCAGGTGCAGTTACGTCATTACAGAAGTAGCAGCCTAGAGTATCATCGCTACCATCCGCAGGCTCCGCACCATGTCTCATGACCACATATGTGTCAAACCCAAGAGCGGCATTCATGACGATTTTGCCTGCGGCTTTGCCCATCACTGTGGGGAGCCATCTAGCTTCCCTGCTGTCTAATAGAAGGAATATCGCATCATGATCATCTATGAGTTTCTTGAGCGTGTCAAAGTCACATTTCGTCTTTTCCGTGATCGCGTGGCCGAGCATAGGAACCGATAAAACATGACCCGCACTGTCGACGCCAGGGTAGATCTCCTTTAGCGATTCTGCCGCCCGAGTTGCCTTGGGTGCGCCTCCATTCTTGCAGTCGTCGAACCTAAATAGCGGCTGCCTTACGGGATTGGAGTATGATACAGCGCCGTAGTCGACGAAGGTAATTTTTCGTACGCCCCATCCTAGAAGAACCCTCGAAACATAACTGCCAAGCGTTCCAGCGCCCAACAAGAGGCACTTCGTGTTCTTAATGATGTCGAGATTCAAGCCGGGTGAGATTCGCCATTTCATGAGTTTCAAATTCAGATCAACCGACTGGTCTGCCAGCTTGGTAGGATCCATGGATTCCGCAAGGTAGACTGACCTCGGCGCGAGTTTACCTGCAGGGTTGCGCTCCCATCCAGTGAATTTGGGCATTTCGGCTGTCTCGAGCTGCTCTGTCAGCGCGTCCATGGTAAGTGGTAGAATAATGCTGCGGGCCTCGTGCCTACGCGACTGTATGTCGCGGTAGCATAAGATCTGTACCTTGGTCAGGTGAAACCGCTGTCTTATCAGGACCAGCAAGTTTCTCAATGGCCAAGCAGGGTGTTCCTCATAAGATGAGGGATCAACAAACGATACGTAGCGGTCCTCTTCGGGTATTCCACTGAAGAAACCGCTCTCAAACTCCCGAAGGGACCCAACTTCCCACTCATATCCAATATCATCTGAGGGCATCTCAAGGGGTGACCCGACGTCGCCTGGATCTCTTCCCCGGACCTTCTTTGCGAGAAAGAAACCATGCTCTCTACTATCCACACCATAACGCCATGTGCCTATGCGATCGACTAAAGCTGTGCTCTCGGCAGGGGTAAGACGCAAGATGTCGCCTGCACGCTTCCATAGTGGATCCGAATGGAGTGCTGGAAATCCGAACCAGTATGTCATACGGTATTTTTTGAGATCCGCGTAGGAAAGAATAATAAATGACGAGAGCAGTGATGGAATGGAGTATATCGTTCCATCCTTGATCGCAGCCCAGATCTGGCGGGCGGCATTCTGTAATGTGGCACTCTTGTCGACTTGCTTAAAGGCGTCTAGAGTGTTCATGTTCTTGATAATGCCTTCGGCACGTACAGCATTCCTAGGCACATGATTGCTAGTGAGAGCGCTTGCTAGTACCTGCATCTTAACGCTGTCATCCGGTTCTGTGCCAGGTCGGGGCTCGTACAGGCCGAGCAGTGGCCGGGCCGAGTCGCTAAGCTTGTCATGGTCGAGTTTCGATGCGAAAAATGCGTGGTAGAATGGAAGCTCGATCTCTGAAGAGAACGGCGCAAACTTGAGGGCAGCCATATTGCCAACACCTGCCTGCGAGCAACCAACAGAGCGCTTGGATTGATGTTGGAATTCACAGTGAAGATCAGTAAGCACTCGGTCGTGTTGGGGATGACGTTAGAAGACAACGAGCAAGAGGTTGATTACTAGAAGCGGCAACATAAGAGACGTTAGCTCGGGAGCGCAATACGAGGATAGGCACAGAAAATGAACCAGAACGCAGGCAAAATAACGGTACAATGGGCTATTTTGAAAGTATTGTGAACGGCGACCTTTGCGACATACAGGGAGTTCAAGTTAGTGAATAGGAGCTTGCTGTTGAACTAAGTGGAAGGTTTTGTTGCACGGTCGCAAAATCGCAAAGCTGTCTCAGGTTGATAGGCTAGCTGTAGGTTGGAGGAAAACAGAAGATGAGGCCGGCTTGTACCGGGAGAAAGGGTAGCAAGTTAGGTACTGCCTTTTTACATGGTGAAGCCGGCGAAGCGAATGATCCCGTGGGGGAGGTTAACGTGGTTGACTTGAACTTCCAAGAATGGCGGGGTACCCCCCAGTCGTGGTTTCGACGCGCTCAAGGATGAATGTCATGTGCGGGGCATTCGGGGCATACTTATTAGTACAGGTGATCGCATGAGGTTGGTTCAAGTTGTGCTTAACTCAGCAGCTGGATAAACCGTGTAATCTAGTTAAGGCAGGTAGTGCCAGTTATATACTTCGTAGAGATATTTCGGTGTAAGTCGATCTAAACAGAGTGGAGCTCAAGAGTTCAAGGTGACCAAAAAGCATAAAGGCAACAACTCCGATAAAGTTGGCAGCCGCCCAAGGTCAAGTATCCGAGTATATAGGTAGGTAAGTAGATTGAGAAAATATAGTTATTACTGGTTTAGAGGCCTAATAAGACAGATTGTCCTCGTGATAGCTATTTGTGACGCAGTCAGCGGAAGATTGAAGGATGATGCATGTTACTAATTAACAACTAGAAGGCAACCAGTTATTCTAGAAACTCCAGCATGCACACAACCCCATATCTCGGCAGGAACCTAACGCACTATGTAGCCAACGGCTAAGCACATCATACCCATCATCCGTCAGAAGGTCCGAAAGATGTGTGATTCCTCTTCTTCTCCAGGACCCTTTTTGCATATACCCCTAGATTAAGTGCCTTAGGCTGTTCGCCTAGCCCGAGCCCCGCAGCGTCATGTACTTATTCGTTTAAGTAACTCCAGCGCCAATACACGTGGCTTTGCTGGCTTAGTTGGTGCGGGTTATTCGCTCACCGCGACTTAGACGCGTTCAGTGGTTTTGACGCTTTCACGAAAACTACAAAAAGTATAGGAGTGGCTGGTCGATCTATTAGAGAGAAAGAACGTTTCTGAAATAGGAAGATAAAGAAGAGTTAATCCTCTGAAATTTCTACTCACGTCTGTGTATATATATATATACACTATTACATTCCCACAGTTCTCTCAAACAGAAGCAAATATGTTGATTGGCATCTGCGGTGGTAAAGTCACAAGCCCACAGCTAAATCTAAGCTTTTGGAACAAACCCTCACTTACAAACACCCACCAGCAAAATGCGCCGGCAAGAGCACGGTGGCCCAATACCTGATAGACCACCACGGGTTCAAGAAGCTGCACCTGACAAGAGCCCCGGCATCAGCATCATCATCATCGGCATCGGCATCGGCATCGGCATCGGCATCGGCATCGCAAGATGGACCAGAAGACCCGGCGTTCAAAGCCGATCCCCAGATCACTACTCTGAATAACAGCGACGCCCTGGCGATCCGCTCAAAATCTAAATCGCCGGCGTCGCCGGAGCACGTCTTCGCGACGGCGCAGGCGCTCGTGGACTTCGTGACTAAGCACTGGCGCTCGCGGTTCGTGACGACGGACATCCACGATGAGGCTGTGCTGGACGCGCTGAGCCGGCGGCCGTTCTTCCTGCTGATAAGCGTGGACGCGCCGGTGACGGTGCGGTGGCGGCGGTGGCAGCAGCAGCGGGCAGAGGTGGATGGAGAGGGGGGGGGGAGGGAGCTGCCGAGGAGCCTCGAGGATTTCGTAGCGCGGTCGGACGCGCACCTGTACTCGCCGGCGGACGGGGTGCTGCCTCTGATGTCGAGGGCGTCGGTGCAGCTGCTGAACACGTCGTCGGACCTGGCGCACCTGTACGCGACTCTGGGAAAGCTGGACCTGACGGACGCGGCGCGGCTGCGGCCCTCGTGGGACGCGTACTTCATGCGGCTGGCGTCGCTGGCGGCGCGGCGGTGCAACTGCATGAAGCGTGCCGTGGGGTGCGTGCTCGTGGACGCGCTGCACCGCGTCGTGAGCACGGGGTACAACGGCACGCCGCGCTCGCTGCGCAACTGCGGCGAGGGCGGGTGCCCGCGCTGCAACTCCGGCGACGCCGCCAGTGGCGTCTCCCTCGCCACCTGCCTGTGCCTGCACGCCGAGGAGAACGCGCTGCTCGAGGCCGGGCGCGAGCGCATCCGCCCCGGCTGCGTCCTCTATTGCAACACCTGCCCCTGCCTCACGTGCAGCATCAAGATCGTCCAGGTCGGCATCAGCGAGGTCGTCTATAATCAGGGCTACAGCATGGACGGGGACGCCGCCGAGGTGTTCAGGAGTGCCGGGATCAAGCTGCGGCAGTTCTCGCCGGTGAGTTGTTCCACCATATCGTATTTCTAATGTTGCCGGGGATGAGTTGAGCTAACGCGATCCTTACATAGCCGGCTAATGGCCTAATTCACCTTGAAAAGATGGAGCTATATTGAAGTTGAAAGCAGTTTAAACAAGCGGGTATCCATAGCCAATGCAGAGTGAATTCGACAGAACTTCCAAAAAGGTGCATAGTATTCTCAATCCGCAAGGCTAACTGGCATGGATGGGAAGGTAGAGCGTTCGCCGATATGTCAACGTATAAACTAGCCTGGGGAAATCCGTGAATCGAGGGGTATTTCATGAGAGAGGGCGTTGCCCGTTTCAGTGCCGATCAAAGGTATTATTGATATTAGAACTTGTAAGTACAGAGACTCTTTGCTCGTTGGTGTGGTTATCCTCTGTGGCAGCAGCTCTCCAGTAAACTGCTGGGCATATATAACCTCAATGTATAACCGATATTCTTTTCACCATCCGGCATTGCCGCCTTCTCTTTTGCGAGCCCGAGTTCGCGCACAGGCGGTCGTAAAGGATCAAATATTTCAGGGTATGTCGGTGGGCCGATCCAAGACGTAGGTCCCGCCTCCCGAATGACAAGGGTATTGCTTTGATACCGCCCATAGTGCTTTCACCCTTCCTACTGCACCCTGCCTTCCCCATCTCCCTCGGCACGAGGCTTAAGCGTGAGCAGCCATCGCCTGCTTCTTCGCCCTTCTCTTGGAGAGGAGCTTGGAGATCCAAAGACCGATAAGACCGCATCCCACCAGGAAGACGATACAGAACACGACGATCTAAAACTCAGTGTCAGCAACCTCAGTTATAAAAATAACCGGCGTTTTAGTGTATGGAGACTCGGCGTCTTGACAGGTTCGCCGATGTGGAATACATCAAAGTCAAGGCATTGAGGAAGGAGAAACTTAATATCGAGGGTGGACATACAACACCGGGTTCCTGCGCCGCCCAGTTCTGTTGCCGCTTGGCGAGGGTGCTGAAGGTGTCGCGAGCGACAATGGCGGCGTTGTTAATGGCAGGCATTGTGGTAGTCTGAGAAGAACTTTAGTACTAAATCCTAAGATGGAACCAGTTAGTACGGCGGAAGAGGAGGTGCAGCCAGGCCGATTGATGTCGGAAGTTTTTTTTTTTTTTTTTTTCTATCTTTCGCAAACGACCACTCAATTCTAACGAAGAAAGTGTGTTGAAAAACCAGCAGAGGGCGGCCCGCAGCATCCGGAGCGCTTAAGGCCAATCCCGCCATTTCGATCGCATCAAGCCGAGTAATAGCAATATGTAGTTCCGAGGCGGCTTCATATATAATTGGCCTGGCTGGGCTCTCTCTTCCAACATGGATTGATCCAAGGCCCAAGCTCACCTTTTAGAGCAGATCTGGCGAGTATATAAACTGTCGCGATGAGCTCGGACGCGTCGGTGAGCTTAGCTTTATTATACTCTGATGTTAGGCGAGATCAAGATAGTGAACAACACGAGCCTCGGATAGGATTGAGGAACTGGGCGAGCTGGAGCTTGATTGTTGCTCAAGGGCAAGTGAGTTGAAAATAAGAGGAGAGGAATGGTAATTGAAGATCCAAATTAAGTAGGAACAATACAGCCGTGTAAAAATCCTGGCTGCACAGGCCGAGTCAAGATGAAAACAAGAAGGGCATGGCTCTGATGCGGGTGACGGCATGGGTAGCTTGGGCACCTTGCCCTTGTATCCTGCGCGATTTTGAAGGGGGGACTTTGCGCGATGAGAGGGTCATCCGATCCAGGTGGAGAAAGGAATTCCACAACAGGCAAGGACGATGTGATCGTCTTCGAGTGGTAGGCAAGGCATGCCGGGAATAGCGGAGGGTGACAGCGAGGGAACGATGCTAGCTGACTAACGCAAAATCTGGAGATATTTACAATAAATCGCAAGTACTAACGTAAATGGTACCAAGTAAACGAGAAGCTAGACAGTCTACCTTACTAGGCGTTTGTATCGTTGCACGACGGCGCTTGTGATGGTCAATGGTTTTGGGCGGCTTGATGATCAAGATTGAATTTGTTGATGTCTGAATTACATGTTTTCACGGCAAAGTGATGGGCATTCCTGAGTCTAGAGCGCGAGCGGTCGATGGGTTAACATGCCACTAAGAGTCTTAATTGAACTCCCCTAAGGCCCTCTAGCCTCATTGAGCACCGCAAGCAGGTACAAGGCAGATTATAGGTTACTATGTTAGGTTGGATCCGCTCATTAATACACCTCTTCATCTCCAGCGGTCGAAGATTTTCGTACTCGCATGGAGTTGTGTTATTCGGCCTCATACAGTATGCGGATGCTGCTATGAGCGATTTAACGTATCGCCAGTACCTGCACTGCTGCACTCCGTACGCTAGTCGCCATAGTTTGATGACATGAAAAATGAACGATCCCCGAGGAGTTCCAAGGTCGAATGGATAAAAACCTCTTCCCACCAGCCTACCAAACGTACCTGTTTGATCCTAATGAGCACTTGTGTAGTGTAGTCTCAACACGGAATATAAGCAACTGCCAAGTTGCCAAGGTGGAATGACGTAACATTCGAGGTTTGGTGGTCTCCCCTGCCATCCAGCCAATCATACATCGGCGCACTCTTTCGCTATCGCATCATGCGGGGAGCCTAGCAGAGTATTTCTCCAAATTGGGGTTGATTAACAAACCGTCTCTCACCGCTGAAGGTGAAGGTGAAGTCTCCAAAAGTCCGGTAAAGGCCAGCTGTACACAATAACAACCGATTCTCCGCACTCGACGCATCAGGATGCGAGCGCTATATACCTACATCTAGCTTCCGGTCATTTCATCGAAATCGCCTAAAACCTCACGTGCCTACGAAGTTTGGCGTCAATGCTAGCTTCGACTGGTGCTATCTTAGTGGACAGGCGCCTGACATATCCAAGCCACCCGCCGAGCCATTGCAAGTGTGAGTAGTCCGTTGAACTGGAGGCTGGTACCTATCACATCGGCATGTTAGGCAAGATCTGGGTGGTTGGGCGGAACCTCATGTCGGGATGAATAATACAGTTGTTCTCAATGCTCCTTGCCTACTCAATTGTCTATCAAGACACCACCTGGAGATATTGTGGTTTCGTGCCCTACAAGATATACGAGCCATATAATTTAGCAACGAAGTTGCTCACTATCAACAATGCACGGTCGTTGAGCCTCTATCGATTATAATCCTGGGTCACGAATTGGGTCTTCCATAGTCGGAGTCGAATCCTTGGTCTCAAGCCACGGCAGCGCTGAAGGGGATGGCCTCCCTCACTAGGCTGTTCATTTAGTGCATGTCACGATTTCGCTGGTTCGCCTAGTGATCTAAATGGCATGGCCGAACAGCCTCAGCCGTCATATTCTGCATTACCAGTTGATGCTCCTTACAGTCTGAGCTTTGCAGTGCCACTATCACCAAAGCCATTGCTTAGTATTAGAGGCCTGTGCCCTTGGGTGCAGAGCCTCATTACTACTTACAATTGAGGGGCCCCACGAATACAGGCCATCAACTCTGGGGTCCAGTCTAACCCGTGAGGACTCGGCGAAACTAGACATCACCCAGACGGTTTAAATGGTCGAAATATCTGCTATCGCTCGTTATACTTTCGTGCTGTTACCTACCACTGGCTTCTGCCCGCACCTTACTCAATACTCATATTTCTTCCAAGTGCCTACTAACCCTTGAGTACCAAAGTTGTATCTATCACAATTACTCGAGTCTAAGACGCGACCTAAATGGCGGCTCGGCATGACTCTGGAGCTATTGACGGTAGCAGAGATATTGTAGGTCTTATCGCCGAGGCTTGCGTAGATCAAGCCACAGCAATCTCCTTTGCTTAGGTGATCTGTCGGCGCTTGACGAGGTCTGCACTTGATCATATGCACGTGTCGTCTTACCTACAACGCTATGGATTAGTAGACGATTCCATTGGGCTGGGGCTGAGTGCGATGATATTTACCTTCCACTAACTTCTCCTTTCCCGTACCTCGAAAATACCGATAGGCGTTCACGCCCCGCGGGGCCAGAGGTGCCTCGACATGGATAATTCCAACGCCGCGTTCTTCGAGGCCATGACGCTGCGGCGGGCCGTGGATCCAACTATGCAGGTGTACTGGACAACCGTCTTATCCGGAGTGCCTGCCGTTGCTGCGGGGCCTAGCCGCACGCGCCGAGCGGAGCGGCAGGGCGAAGGAGAGTCCCGGCACAGGACGGTCTTCCACGAGATCAGGTCCTGTGCAGCAACATCCCCGGGTCCGATCCGAGAAACAGACGAGTCACGCTTAGCGAAGACTGCGGGACCCATGACTGCAGGCTCAGAGACGGCGGCCCGTCACTAACCGGAACCTGGGGCTATATGAGCGGCCCGCCAACTTCCGGCCGGAGCGGTAGCTGCAGAACCCCGACGCCCGGAAGTACAACGTCGCTCTAGGCAAGATATCGCCGCGATGCATCGGTGTCAACTTCGCCTACCCGGAGTTTCGAAGTTTCGCGGTTGGCATCGTCCGCAGGTAGGGCGCCTACGACCTACCCTCTCCCGGAGAGCGGGCCAGGGCCGAAGTTGGAGCTGCACCAGCCGCGGGAGCGAGGATGTCGCTACCTATGCATGCCGACTATATCAGAACTTCTCCGCATGAGGTAATAGCAACAAGCCATCGTATTGCATAGTAAAGCGCAATGCACTGAGATCATTTAGTAATTTTAGCCTCTATTGCGCCGTTGGTATTTAGCTGGCCAAGCCCTGGAGGTCCTCAGGTATATCTTTCAAAAGTTACCGCTCATATGGAATGAAAATACAAACGCGTCTACCAATCCAACACCACCTTTATATGCAAGCGCATGCGGACGCAACAAGACAGACATATGCGATAATGACAGCATCTTCTCCGAGCTGGCCCCAAAACCGGGCAAGAAAAATTGTTCCTCCATTCCCCGACAGTCGGACACGCATGCCTTCTACATCTTCTCTCCACCGCTCTCTCTCTCTATATATATATATGTATGTATGTACAACACGCACCTCCCCCATCGCACAGTCTAAGTTCCTAGGTAACCTAGAAGGAGGTAGTTAACAACACCCGGGCGTGCTCACAGCTTTGCGGTCTCGGCGAGGTCGCCGATCTTCAGCTTTGGCCCGTACTTCTTGAGCACGCCATCGCCATGGTATTTCCAGAACTGCTTGGAAGCGTTCTTGCCGCCCATGCGCTTGAGGATCTTGGCGCCGCCTGGGTGCTCGTCGAGGAAATCTAGAGGGCGGGGGTGCCAGCGCGGTCAGCGACTTAGTTACCAGGCATGCATGCAATGGCACACCGCGGGGACTAGGGGATGCCTGCGCAGAGTCTCTACTTTGTATAGGGACCTAGGTATAGAGACCGGAGAAGCGGGCGGTATGTATGATATGTACGTACTCGTAACGTCGTAGACGCCGTTGTCGACGATGATCCAGACGCCGCCGTTCTTCTCGTCCTTGTGCTCCGCGACGTCCTTCGCCGTGTACGTCTTCGACATCGTGAAAAGGGCTTGCTGGGGGACGACGTGTAATAACTGGACTGCAGATCGGTAAAGGAGCTCGACGAATTTGAGAGCCAACCGGGTTGCTTGAGTTAACCGATGCGGGACGTCGTAACGCGCCTATGTATGCAATTATTTTCTCCGGGTGTGAAATCGCTAAAAACAGATAACTAAGTGCGTAGAATTCGCCGGCTTATATGTAATAGTGTATGTATTGCACGTTTTATGGTTGTAGTAAAGAAAAGTAAGGAAGTCATCAGATTGAGATTTGAGCAAGCTCAGATGCTCCCCAAATCGAGTTGCGGTCTCCATCTCGGGATAAGTACAGGCCGCCGAACCTCGGCATAGCGCTGGAGCTGACATGGGTCTGTTTACAATAGACGTCACCGGGTTGGTTCGACCCCAAAATCAGGTGCCGCGGAGGAATCCACTACTTACCCCAACTTCCCCACCATTATCGCTGCCGGTGGCGCTGCAACTGGTCGCGTGGGATAGCGCGAACTGGTGTTGTCAGCTTGCAGAGCCGTAAACGGATTGCATATCCGAGTTTATTTCATACATACCTACTTAAACATGGGCTTATTCATATACACGTATAGCGTATACACATGTAGCCCCCTGAGCTGTATGCCTCCCGCAGCGTGACATTCAGGCTATAGAGGCTACTTCCGCTTCGAGGCTTCGAGATGCCGTCGCTATGCCAAAACGTAAACAAATATGAAGTGTCTAGTCCGGATCCATACAGTAAACTTAACCTTAGCGGACAATCACTGCGCCCACCCGCTCGAAGTGATTATGACGCCTCTGTCCAAGGCCCTCCTGAACATGTCCGCAAACGCCGACGTTCCCCGGCAATCGCTCTCCTGCATCTTTTCTAAAGCCTGGGGCATCCATTCAGTGATCTTCTGTATTCGGTTGTGATTCTGTAGCAATAGTAAATTGTCAGAAACGTCTGCTGTCTTCCAACTCGTCGCAGCATAGACTGCATCGTACGGGTCCAGAGAAAACATACCGAGGGGTGAGTGCTCATCCACTCCGGCGGCTCCAGCTGCTTCTGTCGTTCCATGCGCTTCCAGAACTGCAGCGCCTCGCGGGGGTCATAGCACGCCTCGGCCATCATCATGAGGCCGATGTAGTCGGCCTCGCTCTCCTGCCGGCGGCCCATCGGCCGCTCGAACAGGAGGCCCAGGATCCAGTTGCCGATGGCCCAGGTGCCTATGAGAGCCAGGCCGCCCGTGAGCAGCACGAGGGACCCGAGCAGCATGTTGGTGCCAATGCTCCCGGACATGCGCTCGGCGACGTGCTCGGCGAGGTTGTGCGCGATCTCGTGGCCTAGCACCGCCGCCAGCCCGTCCTCGTTCCGCGCGATGGGGATCAGGCCACTGAAGACGAAGACCTTGCCCCCGGGCAGGACGAAAGCGTTTGCCGTACCTGGTTCACATGAACACATGCATCAGTTTTCGGTCTTTCTCGTCCTTTTCTCTCTCCGCACCTCTCCGGTCCATCATTCTTGACACTGAAACACCTTAACACAGGGCGCAGGTATACGTACGGGGATCATCAATGACCCTAACCTCCCACTCAGCATCCTCCATGCCGCTGACGGGGATCAGGCGCGCCATGACCCTCTTGACGAGACGGGTGCGCGGGTCCCAGTCGCCGAGGAAGCGGCCGCCCTGGCGTTCAACCTCCCAGATGATGCGCTTGGCCTGCTGGTCGGCGACGGCGGCCACCGTGTCCTCGCCGAAGCAGTTGAAGCGCCGCCGGCCCGACACGGGCACCGTCTGGATGTTGCTGAAGTAGAAGACGAAGGCGGCGGCGACGGCTGCCGCCGCCACCGCGTGCGTGCTCGGCGACTTGGCGAACCGCTTCAGCCGCGGCGTCGTGATCAGCGGCTTCGCCTGCGACAGCTTGTAGTGCGGGTCGTCGTGCGGGTGGTGCCATTTGTTCGGATTGAAGACGCGCCGGAGGGTCTGGGAGAACGGTCGGCTCTGTCGAAAATGGTGTTGGAAGAGGGGCGAGAGCCGAGAGGAGGACGACGGGGCTGATAACCGGATCGAAGGGGCTTCACGATAGATATTTGGGCGGCATATGGGCCGTAGTAATCGTAACGACTGCATCGCAGACAGCTGCACTTGGCAGCCTGCCCAGGTTGAGACGCTAGAAAAGTCTCCTGTAAAATCGCTCGACGATTAGGTCGCCCATAGATTTAACGAGAGCATCGAACGTTAAAGGCTAATGGAAGTAGTTCCCGAACGGGGTACATACGAAACTGGAACGTAGGCGAAGTTGTCAGTTACTATTAAAGCTAGTCAGTCAATGTGTTAAAGAATGTGAAGAAGGTAAAATGACGTCGTAAAGGACGACGACGCTCATTAGCAGCAGGGCCCCTCTTTTCAGGGGCCTACGTTAGCGCTATCTGCTAGCCCATAAGTGCCTCGGCATAATCAGCCTTAAAGAGGGATGATCCCACTAGGATTTAGGGCTGAAGTAGAAGGGATCAGCTGCGGCTCTTTACCAGCTTCAACTACGTTGCTGTAACCAGAGATTGAGACTCGGTTAAAGCTCAATGCCATTTCGAGTTCTCTTCTTCATTTCTGAATTCTTAATGTAAGCTAGAAGCAGCATAGAATAATGTCAAACTCATAGGTCGTTATAAGGACCGCAGAGCAATGACTTACAAAATATCTGAGTCTACACTTCTCGTTTAGGGGCAGGGAAAGTAATTATTCAAAAGGTATTCAAGCTTCGCTATATACAAAATGGATAAGCCCAAGTCTTTCAAAGACTATATAGCCTGCCCAGCATTAACATTTTTCGCCAGAACACCAAACACGGCCCCAACCTCAAAAAAAGATGCAAAGAAAAAGAAGAATCACACCGTCGAGGGGATTCACATCGCAAAGAAGAATAACCCAACAATGACCATGAGCGTGACGCTCGCGCTCGTCCGGACACCGGCGCCGACCTGGACGATATCATCGCCGGCACCGATGGGGATGGTGACGGTCGTCGTGCCCTGCGGCGGCGCGACCCCGGTAGGATAAATCGGGACCGTCGAGTTGGCGAACCCGATAGACGGGTACTCGGTAGGGACGGGCCGAACTTTGGAGCTGGAGCTGGGGACGACGGTGGCCGTCGGGTAGACCATCTCCTCACTCTCAGTGCTGCTGGGGACGATCTCTTTGACTTGGGTGCTGGTTGCGGTGGGGGTTTCTTCGATCTGGCTGCTGCTGGTGGTGGGGGTCTCTTTGATCTGGGTGCTGGTTGTGGGGATTCCTTCGATCTGACTGCTGGTAGTGGTGGGGATTCCTTCGATCTTGCTGGTGGCGGGGATTTCTTCGATCTGACTGCTGGTGGTGGTGGGGCTCACTTCGATATGGGTGTTGCTAGACGGGCGCGGGATCGTCTTGGTCACCTGGACGATCGCCGTCGAGGTCGACGTGGTCGTCGCGTCGAGCGTCGTCGTGCCTTCCTGCTCGGACCCGGACTTGGTCAGGCTGGGCGCCTCCGTCGGAATCTCGTTTCCTGGGGCAGTGGTGGTGGGCACGCCGGTCGGCTTGGTGCTCGGGTTCTCCGCGGGCGCGGTGGGCTTCTCGCCGACGGGGTAGACGCTCGTCGTCACGCTGATCTCGGTCGTGACGGAACCAACGGGGCAGTCTGGCACGCTGGGCGGACACTTGGTGATCGTATAAGTCTTGGTCTCGGAGACGGTGCTGGTCGTGTAGTCCTCGGGGAGCTCGGGGGCGGTCGTGGGCTTGGGCTGATCATCCGTGGTCGGCTCCGGTTCTTGCGCGGTGGTTGTCGGCTCGACTTGGGACGTGGTCTTGGTGACGGGACAGACCGTGACGCCGACAGAAATAACCTCTGTAACAACCTGGCCTCTGCCAGGGCAGTCGGGCACGTCAGGTGCGCATGAAGTGATAGTGTGCACACTAGTCGAGTAGATCGTCGAGGTCGTAGACTCTGTCGGTGGCTCGGTCGTCGCAGGGGGGTAAGTCGTGGCGCTAGTCTGAGTAGATGGGGCCGAACTGGAGTCGGTGGACTGTTCGTTGGTAGGGGAAGACTGAGTGCTCGAGACAGTTGTGCCCTGGCTGCTGGTTGTCACTTGAGATCCGATTGAGGACGTAGGTAAAACGCTGGAGGCACTGCTTGCAGGCACCGTGCTGGAGGTGGATGTAGAAACCGTTGGAGAAGCGGTCGAGACTGTCGAAGTGGAGGCAGAGGTCGCCGCGCTGGAAGTCGAGGAAACGGGGTCTTCTTCAGCCAATTCATAGAATTTGATATCCTTGACTTTGAAGAAAGTATCGGCGAAGTCCTGGGGCTTGTCGGCGACGTATCCCGCACAAGTGTCATAGGTCGTCGACTGTTTGCAGGCAGCACCCCATTGATGGTCCTGCGCGGCGACGCCGCAGAGGTTAAGGTTCAGAACCATCTTCATGTCCCTGAACGCCTTCTCGACGTTGCACTGCTTGATCACGTAGGCCGGCTTGCCCCAGGCAGCACTAGGCTTCGGGTTGCCCGCCTTGACATCGGAGGGAGCAAAGGCCCTCTCCCAGTCCCAGATCTTAAGGTGTTCGCTCGTCCATTCCATGGCGTAGACGCCGCCGTTGGAAGAGCCGAAGGTCGTCGTGAACTGGGAAGCGCTGCAGCCCTGGAAATCAGCCTGGCCTTCGGCAAAGTCATAGCAATTCGGTGAATCGATAACGGCATCCATTTCGTCCTGAACAAGGATACACTCTCCGACAATTTCTGGAGCATCAACGTGCGAGGTGTGTCGATTGAAGAGGAGATCGTTCCAGTTCTCGTAGAGGTCAATCTCGCCCTTGGTAGGCCACGGCTCACCGAAGAACCAGAACGCCGGCCACGAACCGCAGGTAGGCTTAGGCAGATAGCTGAACTCGGCAATGACGAGCCCCTTGTTGTAGACAGTTTTACTCTCCAGCCTCACACTCTTCCTACCGGGATCCTTCGCAGCATCAAGGACACTCTCCGGGCTGTGGTCGATACCGATGTACATTTCCGCGCCATCATAGCCGACGAGTCCCAGCTTCTCGGCTTCGGCACGGCTTTGATATTGAACATAGCCGCCGGTAGGGTCACGTGTCTATGCGAAGGAGTGAGAAACCAGTCTTACAAGCTGACCTGCCTTTTTATTACTTACCGAAATGAAGTCGAACTTATCGAAGAAGTTGGTGGAATCATAGACTTCAGAGACTTTATAAACTTTATCTGCACTTGAAAGAGCAGGGAGAACGGCCACGGCACACCCGATGGCTCTAACGAATGACGGAGCCATAGTTATGGCTATAGTATGGTATCAATGAGTGACTATATAATTAAAAGAAAGGATGACGTGCGAGACGTCCAAAATACAAGAGGAGACTCTCGCTCGAGATATAAAACTGCGGATCGAAGAAAGGCGTAGAGAGGAAAGAGACGTTACCACAACCCTCCCTACACGGCTACCTAGAGGTTTTAAGAGAAGCCCCTTTCCCCCACAACATGGGGTTCCGTAACGACTATCCATCATGCTGTACCTGCCTTTGTAGCCTGGACGGCTCGCGTGGTTGGGCGGGCTTCCTTCCAGGTTTCCCACCCGGAGCCCCTTGATCTAGCGGCTAGAACTGGGTCGACTGTTAGACATCTCGTCCAATCTCCATCAGCAACCCGGGCGAAATTCCCCGTTCAAGAAAGATGGCCGCCTTGAAATTGGACATGTACGCGCGCGATAGCTGACAAGGCAGAATTCGCATCGTCTTCACACTGGCTACACTGGCTCTATCTAGTCTGAAGGCAATTGACATGGTGCCGCCTGCCCCTCTAGCAAAGCAGCCGAAACTTCGCTCATTGGTCGGTGGAGATAACTCAGTAGACGACGGCAGCAATGGTTGTTGCATGGGAATGGTCTTGGCCAGAAATCGAACGACAGCCCTTGGAAAAGGATATTGGTTGGTTTACTAAACTGAAGTAACCAGCATCAGATATGGACTTCTTCGGAATGAGACCTGAGAGCTCATAACTGCGGTTTCTCATAAGCTATCATCTATAACTCTAGCCAGGTTCCCACGGCGCAATTCAAAGTATCCGTCCATCCATGAGCAACTGGATGAAACATTGAGTCTGTCTGTCTCCTGTGGTTCTTTGAATTGACCCGCCTTGAAAGGTAGATACATTGGTGGGTAAAAAGTAGCTAAGCGCTTCGAAAAGTCGTAGCCGATGGATTCAAGCGCGCTAGTTCTGCCCACCTCGCCAAATCTATTATAGTAATCGACCCGAGTTAAACGGCTTTTAGCAACCCTACGGAGGATCATGCAGACACCCGGAAAATCACCCGTACCAAGCCATCAAGGGTGGTACTTCATGTTTTAACATGGCGGATTGTAATTAACGGATGAATGGTTAGGTCGGGGTTAGGCCTAAAGGTTAGGGTTAGGCCGTGGGAGGTCTGGGGGGCCGCCGAAAGGCCCTCAATTTGGGTATATGGCCTTGATATTTGCAGTGGTTGAGGTAGTGTTATGGCAGAAGTACCAACCTTGACCCGGCCGTCCACTTATTAGGTGTATGGGGCGGAGAGTAGTGATAAGCGGTGGGGGTACCAGAGAGCGTCTAAATGTTAGCTCAGGTCGATGAACGATTCGGCGAGGTGGGCGTAACTGGCGCGGATTCAAGGCTGTCGTCGTTCTTGGCGACGAACTCTGGAAGACGTGCTTGACATTGATTGTACTTAGTTGCCAACTGCATAAAACGCCAAGCGGGCTTAAGCCGATCTGGGTCTAACTGATTCAAAATAAGATCAGCGATGTGATTCGGGATCGCCGCCAGGGGCCCTGAATGATTTAGTATTGCTCAAATCGGCAAAGATCCGACGCGGCGTTTCATACTCGAAACATCCCTGAGAGAACTTCATCTTTGCCATCTACGATTCTTGTCGCTTTTAAATTTCAACGAACTTCTTTGTATCAATCACGTCTCAGCTAACCGGGTGGTTGGGTCGGGGGCACACGTTTACGTAATGCCAAATCAACAAGGCCCGCCGAGTGATGAGGGGACCTGCGTTCTGGTCAATGCCACCGATACAATAGCTGTGACCCCCCCCTATAAACACGCCTTGCTGTGAGTCTTAACATAAGTTTAGATCCCACTGGTCCAGTCAACTTCAACTCTGTAGCGCCTTCGGAGACCTGCAAATCATGTTGGAATTGGCTTTATTAAAATGGACTGGTTTCAGTATCAATCTCGTCTTTGAATCAAAAGGTTACACTCTCGATGTAAGCGGCGCAACCTCCAAGGCGAGTGGCATGATGAGGGCGTTCATCATCTCTTAGCCCAAAATGGGGGCTCAAGCCCGGCTCTTATTGAAGGATCTCGACTATGTGCCCTCTTCCAGGAAATGTGGCTTCTCGTACTGTTTCCTAATCTCCCGAATTTAGTAAAATTCTCTACACGTACGCGGGGACACGGACGAGTCATTGATTTTCCCCGCGTACTTTCCAGTCACTAGAGGGTTCTTAAGTGACTAATCTAGGAACCGTACACATACAGACATATCCCTCGAAATGCATCATTGGCGGAATAGTGGTTCGCGTGCGAGGGTCTTCCATTATCAGGAGTTACGGAGTACTCCAGCGTAGCCCCGCGACTCTAGATCTGTCAAACACTTACCCAGAGCTCTGTATCCGAAGAGACACGGAAGCGAGGAGAGACTCAACTCCAACGCCTTCGTATACACCTTTCAACCCTTGACACAGACACGACACGAGACGGTGGACTCGGTGACCAACTTTGGTCCCTACTTTTCCATTCCCGATCACCACGCACCCCAACAACGTTCCATTGAGATCAGACCGTTTAACTAAAGCGACTCTTCTCGAGAGCTCGACTCAACTTCTTAACCAATGCCACCAGCCCGAAACAGACTCGTTCTCTTGCTATGACGCATCGACCGAGATCCCAATGGGTCTGTAAGGGTGCCCTTACGCTTAGCCATCTCATTGAAGGTTATGTTTATGTACGTAATTGGAAATGCATATGCCGTCCGCGACCTTGGTGGACGACACATCTTTCCGAATAGGCTATTCTTCTTGTTGTAGGTTCTACATTGACCTACCACTGCAACACTCGGAGCTTGTAATGTCCTTTATAAATAACTTAGGGAGTGGTCGCGAGTTTTAAGACGGGTTTCAAGGGCCACCCACTCTCGAAGGCTCCATCTGGAAGTTGGTGCTCGTGGCCCAAGGAAAAGAAGGAGTGAGAAATACCTCCAAAACTCTCCTACTGGAAGACCTTTTCCAAGATAACTCTCTACGACCTTTAGTCTCCCGCACCTGAAGCGTCCGCATTAGCGGTGTTCCAGGCCCAAGAGACCCGTTGGTTAGGGAGTTCCTCAATGGTTCAGGGGAGAGATGAGATCCATAACAACGAAAATCAAGATTAAATACAGACAACCGTCTACGTCGTCTCAGCACTCCCTCCCAAGGAATGGTCATTCAAAAGAGACCAGACGGCCAAAGAAAAACTACTACTGGTACAAACACAGAATCGACCGCGCTAGCAAGCGAGAAAGAAAACTTGCTAAAATAAGTCCCATTTAGAACGAGTCATTAGCATATTGCACATTAGCTGGAAGCCTCCACAAGATAGGGGGTCCCGCGATCGAAGACCAGCCACTGCCTAGAAGGGGGCTTTTTACACCGGCCCCCAACCTTACTACGTCTAAGTTGGGGGGTAGGCAGGTAGGTGCCAATTTATGAACGTGCCCACCAAAGCCGATTCACGGGGGCGGCTGCGGTCGAGGCACTCCAAGAAGGCGATAACGCGGGAGACCCTCTGCACAAGCGGGTGGCGCACGAGCGCACTTGAAAAAGGGGCTGCAGATAGGGCGGCACTAAGCCCGAGAAGCCACCCAGAAAACCGGTAGCATCCCGCCAAGGGCGATTGCACCCTTTTAGTGCGTCTTTTCGTGCGCGACCGATTACTCTCCTTTGCTTGTGAGGGAGTTTGCGTTGATGCCCCCGGGGCGCGGTCATCAGACGGTCCACAGAAGCCCATGGCTGAATCCAAGGCAGCCATGATATTCGAGCACGGAAGTATTGCCAAATGAAGAATAAGATGATGATGGGGGACGTTTGGGAAGGTGCGTAATGCTGACTGAACTGTTTTAAATCGACGGGCGATATCACATACAAGAGTACACCCCCTTTCTTCCTTGTCGTGCCTTTAGTCATTGGAAGTACGAGCCTCCCTACCAATCTGAGTACTCAATATGTGGAAGGGGATCGTTATGCAAGGGATTATAGGAGCCGTGATATGATTATAATGAGCCTCCGGGCGCGTCAAGTCTGCTAGAGGCTCAAGCTACCCCTTTATGAGGTACCCGGTCCATGCTAGGAGCCGCTTGACTGTACTTGAAGGATCTATAGTTCTCAGCCGGTAAAAAGACGACTCCCGCTGCCCATGCAAAGATCTACCAGGCTTACGTTAACGTTCCGAAGGCATACATTGACTGCTTGTATTGTTCTATTCGCGGGTATCTAGTGAAAGCCAAGTGGCACTTCCGTATCATGTCTCATAAAAAGCTCAACATAAGCCTCCTCCCCGGGTTCTTGTCTATTCCTACTCTGAGCACCATAGTCACCGCTGACCTCCTCACCGGTCCCACTCAACAACCATATCACTGAGACGCGTTCCCGAAAGCATATTGTCGCTTTCCCACAATCGATCGCAGAGACGCCATCGTCTCCTCACTTCATCAGTGTGAGGTAAATGGTTTCGTCAACAAGATCTCCCTCCTCTTGTATCCGTAGTGTATAAGCTATACTATTCCTGCCAGGCCATCTAGTACGGCGAGTGCGGGTAGAGGTAGTGGTGTGGCTCGGAAGCCGAAAGTTTCGTTGGGGTTGGAAGCGTAGCGCGAGCTGCAGTGTGTACCGCATCGTCTTCTGTGCGTCGTATCCCAATTTCTGTTGCCTTTGCGTCTGCGTGGAGCCTCGAAGCGTGGAGAGCGTCTCGCCTTACTCTTTAGGCCTTGTTCGCCTAGACGGTATAGCCCGATGCGTCGTTATACAGGTACATGTCCATCTCACCTGCGGCGATGATGGGGTCGTATGTCAGACCTGCTTGCTGGAATTGGTTCGCCGTGTCTTGCTCGCTCTTGAGCTTCATGTACTCTGCCTGGAGGGCCGCATACGCCTGCGTCAGGACGTTGTTCTTCTGTTGCGCATCGTTCAGAAGGGCCTCAAGATCCTTTATGCGCTGGTCTTTCCGCTCTCGGTAGGCTCGTTGTGACGCCCGGTTCTGTGCTCTCCGGCGCTGTACGAGTCGAGTATTGTCAGCCCACACTGCATCACTGTACCCGAGGACTTCCTGAGCAGGTAATGGGAGGCTTACAGATAGAACTGAAGGCGGCGCGTTCTTGTATCTGTTTTCCCGTTTCCGCTTTGCGGGTGCCTTCGTCTTTGCCTCCTGCGTTTCTGAACGGCTGCATTCCTCTGAAGAAAGCTCAGGGCTTTGGTATGCCATGTGGAAGGATAGGTCATACTGTAACGGTGGTCAGAAAGCAAGTTCAGCCAGAGCAAGTTACGCATGAGCAACCTACTGGTGAGTTCATGGGGCTCGTAGTCGTGGACGTGTTTGTTGAGTCAAAATATGGCTCGACATCATTGAAGACGTGATATAAACCGCCGACAGGCGATGAGGGATTAGCTAGGACTTCGATTTCGTCCATTGTGAAGGTGTAGGCGCGCGAGATCTTCTTCAACTCTTATATATTCAAGTGTAGGTAAGGGCTAGCTATTGGTAATATCTGAATTCGTAAGGATTGAAACTGACAGCAACTTTGAGCCAAGCTGAGTTCAGGAGCAGAGTGATGATGGATGCCTATCTTACTGGAGAGGGAAAACCAAGAGGACAGGCGCTAGACTTATATTCGATCGGTGAACATGGCCAGCGTTTCGCCTCATCGTATCTTGTGAACGCAAGGCCCTGCCTGGCTAGACCATGCCCCTGTCAAGACCCTGTCGGACATGTAGGAATACTGCAAGAATATACACTTTCCATCCCAGCCAAACCCAGGATCGAGCCGCATTAGTAGTTTACCAGCTAGCCAGATGTGGTAATGCACCTCGTTGATGCTACTCTAACGTAAGCAATGGAATCACTGAGCGAGGCAGCGCGGAAAAGCATATAATTGGGCCCCTAGACATCCTTGTTACCCACTAGACTCAGCACGCAATCTTGACATCGTTACCGTGATGCACGGCGGTGCCACTCCTCATGGTCTCGAGCACCAAGCGATATGCAGAAGCAAAGAACATTCCATGATTCTTCCATTCTTGGGCAACCTTGGAAGCATTGCATAGCATAATATATGAACCTTCGGACCCTCCGCGCACCGGTCGAACCCGGCCCAAACTGCGTGGTCTACCGAATGCATCTTGTGTTGTTCTATGAGCGTCTCTCCAACCGCCAGTGGTCTCGCGGGAATTTCTTACGAGATACACCCAATAACAAGGGCGCATCAACCGAATAAACGGCTATAGAACCTCGTCGCTTCACTATACGCGGTACTACCGAGATGTGGAACAGCGCATATAGAGAAGGACGAAGTCACTGACGTCACAAGCGAAATAACGAGCGCGGTTACATCCATATGCAGAATGAAGCCATGTCCAAAGCCACCAGACCAGCCAAGATGCGAATCGCCACATGACAACTTTGTGCAGATTGATCGCAAAGACCTGCCACGGCCTCTGAACGCTGGCATGCCTTAACTAGTGTGATTCTCGTAGACATTGTTTAGCGGGGCGGTACCGGACCGCGCGAACTTCTGCAATTGCGAGCAGAGCTTCGTTAGCGTACCAAGAAACCAGAAAAAAGAACAACGCTCTTGGTTGAGATTGTGAGTATCAAAGCGGAGATCCCGCCAACCCCCGCACAAATTGTCCAGAATAGAAACGCACAACCAATACTTTGCAACTTTAGGCAGCCCAGTTGCCAGAATGGGGACTACCCGTTGGACCCTAAACTTTACAGCAACGCAATCGGGGTCGGTGCAGCGCTATTGCTATTGTCCGGTGAACATCCTCCGTATTCTTGCTTCGTTAATGCTGATTGATGCTGAGAAAAGGCCAGATTATCTGGACCGGGCCGCTTAACTTAAGCCTAATAGGCTATAGCTAATATGTGGAAAGCAGAGTACGAACGACCTAAGTATGCGAGGACTTCCTAGCGCTACCTGCCCTAGGTGCATAATGTAGGCAGCAGCCATGGGAGTTACGTTACCGCGGCAGACTTTTCATTCAGGCCTGTAAGAAGACGTTCATTCACTTGCCCCCCACTCCTGTCCGTTCATGTTACGAAATTCCACCAACGGGAGCAGATTTTCACGCCGCTTGGCACTTCACGACAAGCTTTCCCCTCGACAGCCCTATGGCCCGATTAGGTAGTGCTAAATGGGATAAGAATAGGAACACGAAGGCCACAGCGGAGCCGGTGGTCCCACATAGGGCCGAATGACGGACTTATAGCGGCTTAGCACTTCTTCAGCTCGTCCGGGGATTCGACCAACTATGCTCCGGAAGAAAAACAAAGTTCACCTCACGGCCAAGGGGGTTAGAACGGCTGTTCTGCTAGATGATGGTGCTATGGAGAGCACAGCCCATCTGGCGGTGCGAGATGCTGACGTTCGCTCTGCAAGATCCTACAGTTCAGGAAACGCCATCATTAGCTACAGTAGAATGCGATTTATATCTGGCTAACCTCCCAATACATCATAAGCAGCCGATGTCTTACATGCGTTTTCGTGGTGGCACAACAGCGATGCAGCCGTGAGAGAGAACCACCTAGGTAGGCAGGTCATTGCTATGCCGAGTTTCTGTTCTCGGTGTTACAATGGATTCTGCTGTAGTAATGGAACCAGCCACGTGCTGATCACCGCCCGTCGGAACCAATCATACCTGTAACCCGCCCTCGATTTGGAAATGCTAGGTTTGTCCACCCTTCTGCCCTCGGGCGTCTTTGTTACCTGCTACGACCATCCACTGCAAGCGCCGACGAGAAGGCCATATCGTCGCCTCTGCCGGGTCGGGGCATAGGATATAAGGATACCTTCTGGGCACTACTCCTTTCGGCAGGCGTGGTATAGCAGGCCGGCCAGATTCCTACCGTGGCCGTATCGCACATTCCTGATATCGAGAGAACCAAAAATAAAAGGCATTTGAACGTCACTTTCCTATACTTCGTAAAGGGCTTATGGTATATACTCAGGAGTCGTTAGCCGGGAGGAGCTTCGATGCCGTGACCCGAGATTCCACGGTGTTGTAGGTGTAACGACATCCTCTGCATGACGATGGGGGTCTAGCAGCTACATAAGTTCCCTGCATACGCGTAACCTCCCCCTTCTTCATCTGCCGTGTAATAAGCCTCGCGATCTCTTGGCATCTCATCTGATAGAAGAGCTGGTAAGATTTCCCCCACGGGGTATCCCCATCATCGGTGCCAGGAAACGAGGACTAAGGCCAATGAGGCAACGATGTGACCAGCCGGTACCTATGATGGAAATAGTGTATCTTCTCTGTTTAGAGTTGGAGTTCATTCCCGAACCTGAAATAATTTTTCGGCTTGCTGGCTATCGAGGCCCTGTGACGGCAAAAAAAACCTTTTGTTCCACGGTCCTGCAAGATCTACGGCAAACTCCCCCCTTGGTGCATAGCCGCACCTGCCGAACGGCCACCGGCACTTACGGCAACAATGGATATGGAATTATTCCCAAGTGCTCTGATTCCTCAGCTAGGCTTACACTTCGAGGATAACCTCTCCCTGCAATAGCCTATCTCCGATGCCTCGCTGCGTATGATGACATCACTTAAGCGTCCTGAAATGGCCCGTCGAGCAAAAACTCAAAAGCCAACGACGCGCGGATTTACGGGGTACCCTCGGCTGCGAGATCCCGTTACCGTTCGAATTATTCGGAAGTCGCGTTCCGACGGCGACGTAATGGGATGCCTCTCTATCCTTTACCTATGGTCATCAGGCCTGTGATCCTTATTGCATACAGACGCGTTCGCTTTTCTCGCGTAAGCTGTAGCCTGACCAAAGACGTACAGGGGAGAAACATGCCGAATCCCCGAACGTCTCCGCGGGTAACTCACCGGTTACCAGTTTCTTGACCCCCGTGAGGCTGCCGGGTATCTCTCTTTTACGCTTTGAAACGGGGGGGTGGGCTTTACCCGCGGTGGAACCCGCTCCTACTTTTAGGTCAGCAAGGCACGAGCACTTGAACTGATGTCCGTCACACCCCTCTGCTGACAGCCAAGAGATCTGCAACGCAGGAACCTACCGCTGGCATGGGTAATCGAACTAGAGGGCGGAACGCACAGCTATTGGACGACCTGTTTCCTCCAGGATCCCGCCGCCGTTGTCGGCGGCTGCGGCGGAAGTTGATGCACAAAGCTTCATTTTTGAAGCAGGAATCGACAATCGGACTTTATCTCGTAAGCCTAGAGCTCGGGTTCATAGTGTAGGATGCGTCAATGAAGGATGGGCCGGATGTCGGTTGTTGTGTGCGGGGGTACTTCTCAGATGATAGTACGAGATCCTGCAATACCCAAGAAATTTCCCCTAATCGGCAATCGTTGAATCGCTGTCAAATCTAACAGTCGTTCCACAGGGGCTTCAATAAGATGCCACACTGTACGGGCCTACCTAGCTGTTTGTGAACCTTAGCTCATCCTGCTGGCGCCACCATAGAAGCTGAAATAGAAGTTACCCGTCTTAGATCCGCCAGCAATGGGTGAAATAGGAATGGTCTGAGCTGATCGCCCCATTTGATGTCGTATCACGAGCGTTAGGCGGTAAAGAAACATCCAAGCGGAATTAGCCAATGACTTTTTAGGTCTTCCCTAAAGTATTTCCTATTTTGTCCGTGTCGTTTGGGGCCCAGGGGAGGAGCCGAACCGAGGCAGATATACATATGTAGACCATTTTCGAAAGGGAGAAACGTCACTCAACGGTCGCGTTAAGCCTTAAGAGCCTCCCCGTGGTGGGTTACATAGCGCTTTAGGGCTGAGAGACAATTGCGATAGGATATGCCTTGCCCCTTCTCGCGCCATCAGACTGAAAAGAGTTGGACTTGAATAACTTAGGGATGGATACTATGAGACCTAAGTAAATGTTGCATTGTCGGTCTCGAGCCACCAATCGATCTGGCCGTGGGAACCTGACTTGACAGTGGACATAACCTCATTAGGGCAAAGCCGAAAGTGCTGAATACAACGCGAGAAGGGACACCCCCGTATTCACGGAAGGAGCAGTCTTCAGCTTCCCGATATGTGTTGAACCGATTTTGGCTTGCGGGCCTGTACTAGGTCGATATGAAGTCTACGATGAAGTGGGTCGTTGGTGGTGAAGGGGCTGGTCGTGCGAAAGCGACTGAACCCCCACTGCTGCAGCATCCTATTTTCGTATGCAACCATTAACAAATACCCCGTTCGGCAGACACCAATGACTCCATTGCAGGTCCCCAATGGCCGCTCTAATGGGTATCCCAAATCACTCCATTGCTGCCAGGATCATGGGATACACATCAAAGGTTGGATGAGTCCGCAGATGGTGGCTATCGATGGCACGTTCTTCATAGACGGGGCTGATTCGAGAAAGCATCAGAACTCCCATCGAGCCTCATGCAAAAATACCATACCATAACTATTATGCACGTCCGATAGAAGGACGGTAGAAGGCATAGAGCAGCATATCGTGACGGCATCGCCGTGTTTCTGTGGCACTATATCACGACAGACATATGCACTGTCTCGATGCCATTGCACGATGCCGAGATGCTGCCGCGCCAATGCATCGTGGGTGGACTTAACTGTTAAGAGCTGACACTCCGCGCTCGGGCGAGGCGTTGCTGACACCTCGGCGTCGCTATTGCGCGCTCCCCGATGACGCCCGAGCCAATGGCGACCCGGTGGCACGAGGAAGTGAAACAGAACTGGCTTGCGGTGCTTCTACAAATATCTGAGCCAAAGCTGGGCATATCGCGAGCCCGCGATAACTTGGAAATTTTGCAACGCCCAGAAGTCGAACCGCCCTGAGCCCCTCCTCCTCGGGATTGAGGACGTCGGGGCCCGCGCAGGGCGGTTAGCTGAAAAAAAAGTTAGGCAAAACTAAAATATCCAGGGTCTAGTCTCGGGGTCCCATCCTTCGTTCAGGGTACAACTCCTAGGGGCAATTTTAGTTAGTTGCGTCCACCGGGCCCACTATATAGCCAGTTAGGATCATATACAAATTTGTATTTGCTAGAAACATAGCAGATTGTTCTGCTGGTGCTTACCACTATCGTAGGTTGCCAATATTCGAAGATCATCGATTCGAACGAAACAGACGAGGTCGCACACCATATAATTTTCTATACAAATGTACATCCTAACACTATATAACAAAATGTGGCCTAGTGGAGGTAACTAACTAAAAATACCCCTACGAGTTGTACATCCCCGTCACCGTCGACTCACGGCTCGGGATAGGTCTTCGGCAAGCGAAGGATTGAAACAGCGGTCTTGGCAATAAGAACCTTAATGGTTGATGGCTAGCATGCAAACTTATCAGATGACCACAAAAGCACCTGCAGATACACACCACTTGGGGGTATTACGCAAAAAGGTTAGGTGTCTTTCAAATACCGAAAACGCGAATGAACCCGGTTTACCCAGCGAATAATGTAACCCCCAAGGATTGACGACGGTAGCCGCGTTGAGGCCCCTCGGGGCAGCCGCTGGCGATGTCCACCTGCATACGTACACTCAATTGGTAGCTACAACCAGGTAGGCGACACATAGATAGACAATATTCTGCGAATCTCCTACCAGATGTTGTCAATCATGCCTGGTAGCTGTGACTCTCTGGTCGTCTGATTATTCCCCTGCTATGCCGTTACGTACTACTTTGGTCCGCCGCTCCGGCATGATGGCGAGCCAGGCCGGCGGGCATAAAGCCCGCCTTTCCCCGCTGTACCCGCATATATACTTACCGCGGGCAGGGGTCAAACACGATGGCGCCGTCGAAAGTTTCGTGCTTCTATTATAGGAATACCGCGATATACCTCCCGAATCTGGAGATTTCCGCGGGCTTCTTCTGCCGTGTTAAGCACCACAGAGCAACCCATCGACCGACAGTGGGGTTCCAGCCTTTGGGATCTGTCTGCATCGTCGGATTGCGTAGGCCGACTTTGACTTCAGAGGTCCTCGAATAGAGACGCCGGTACTGCATCCTTCCTGCCTTTCCTGAGTAGGTGTATGCTGAAGCAGGAATAATGACTCTGGAGATAGAGCGCTCGAAGCGAATTTGCGTATGACCTTTCTGACAAAAGGTTACAGCACCTTGAACCACCGTCACCGAGGCCAGATCAGGATGTCCTTCAACGCCACTTTCGACGATTACGCGAACCCCTAACGCCGTGGATGCATATGCTGACATCTAAGAACTTGCATAGCTTACGTACCATTAGAAATCACAGGTGTTGGACAAAATCAGTTGCTTTACCCAGACAGATATCCAATCACATGTAGGTGACTATGCTCAGCCAAGGTAATATTTATAAGGTAAACAATATTAATGATGGATAACCCCCACAAACAACGGTCAACGGGCTTAAGAGGAGCCTAGACCCGGACCCGCCGTTAGCTAGGGTTACGCCCTTCTGTAATGCATGTGCTCAGTAGTAAGGAGCGAGAATTATTGATTAGTTAACAATTACCGCCATGTACCGCGGAAAGGTGCGGAGTACAAAATTCACGATGAAATTAATGGTAGCAGTCTCACTGCTATTACCTGCATGTGCCTGCGTAGCTAGCGGGTTTCTCGGCGGGCACCGCGGAAAGTTGTAGTAGTTAGGTGTGTGAGGACATAGTTATAGTGTTTACATAGCAAAGCAGCTATACGTGCCTAACTGGGCTGCAATGCGCAACCACGTCTTGGTGACGAGAAAGGTCGTGATGCTGTAAGCAATCTCGCTTCTACCTGCAATGGAACTCACTAGATGAAGTTCAGTCACTCGGGAGGGGTCGAAGACGTAGTGCGGTACCCGTGCCCGACGGGGCGAAGATACGTTCTGCGGTATTGAGTTTGGCGGTGCTGCGGATCAACCTGATCTGTAATCTTGGCTCTGGCTCCAAGATGTTATGTGTGACGCTTGGCGAGGTCCCAATGGAACCTATGTAATCGGCCTCGATGGTGTGATGAAGTTACTGCATGCATGCACCTGATATGCTTATGAGGTGGTGAAGTATAATAATAAGTCTGGAAGACGACGTACTGTAATTTCGCTGATGGGTCGTGGTCCGTACTCTTGAAAGCCCGTAGAGACAAAGCGTCAAGTTCAAATGACTAGGAGCTCATACTTAAGCGTCATACAGCGATTCTAAGTAACTCGGAGACCATATCAAGGGGCGATTCTCTATGTGTCTTTTGAGTTAATGCGGTGGTTCTGCAGTGCTCTCCTTGGAGTTCTCATAGCAGTAGCAATTTTGACGCGCTCCTTGACTGGGGAAATCGCGCGTCGGGCTCTCCTCCCCTAAGGGCTTCTTGAGCCTGCAGAGCCCATTGGTTTGTGCTTGCCATTGATGACAGGGTTTTATCTTGAGTTTGATACGCGCTTCAGGCCATCTTGGGACTGAGCAATGGCGGGTTCGAACCCGATCTTCTTGCTGAGCTCGAGGCTCTCCTTAAACCTGCGCTTAGCCTCTCCAAAATCCCCCGCCATCGCAGCAATGTCTCCGAGATTGGATAACGCTACCGCGCAGGCTTGATCGCACTCCTCGGTCCTGTCCTCACCTTCGACCTTCCGAGCGGTCGCCTCCGCCTGGAGAGCCCACTGACGGGCACTGGCGAGCAAAGTAGACCGGGTCGGGCCCTGACCTGTCGATCCGCCACTTCCCGGAATTTGGCTATCTGTGACACTGGCAATCACAGGCTGTTGCGCCAAAGATATCGCCAGGTTGTTCACTTGGATGATCAGCTAATAGCTCGCGAAACCAAGGGGTTCATTGACATGAGCTTGAAGCCCGGGCCACCTGCCCCCTTCCCACCCATACGACTTTCGAATCGAAAATCGAACTTACTCAAGACAGCTGTATGACAGCTTTTTGGTGGTGACAGGGTGATTGCTTGCAGAAATAGTGGTGCTGCTAGGTAGTGTTGTGACTTTGACTCGTAATGGTTTCCGAGAGCTAGGATTTGGCATCAGCTTTCCACTTCGCATAGCTGGGAACGATTTCGTCGCACCACGTCTGGCACACCACATACCTTCTAAAGCACCTCCGATTTGCTCTGGGCTCATCCAATCGCCTTCATCTTCCTTTATACCCTCGACCTGCCGTCTCTGTAACTCTTTTAGGACTGTCTCAACTGCCCACACCAAACGTTCTCCGGCCGCGTCGCTCTGGAGCACATGCTCATCCGCATATAGCTCTCCGAGCTTGACGCTGATTCCTACCGACTTCCCGAGAACCCTTGTCCGTTTAGCCCATAGGTTTTCCGGCTTTTGTTCCGGATCCGATTCCGGATCGCTTCCGGCTTCCCTACCAGCCTCCGTAGATAATTTCGGCGCCGATGATGATTTTCCCTTTTCGGTCAAAAATCCAAATCTGTCGATCAACCCATCTTGCGCGCCTTTCTCCATCACTTCGACCCATTTTTTGCAATCCCGTAGAAGAGCCTCCAGAACGTCGATGGAATTTTGGTAGTTGCCAATTTTCTCCAGCCAGGCCGCCAGCTGGATCTTAATACCCAATACTTCGTCCGAAAATGGGTCGAGGCCAGCTGCTGAGCATTGTTCCAGAGCACGCTTATAATATTTGAGAGCTAATGGGGGGGCGGGCGAGTAGTTGCTGTAGTAAAGAGCTCGGCGGAGAGACTTGGCAATCTCTGGTGGGAACCGAGTGAACTGTTCGGATTGGAAATAATTAAAGTAGGCATATACTACATAGACACATACGCCAGCAGCGCAGGCGAGGCTTTAGGGTAAAGTGCGACGTCAGCGCTCTATCATCCAGTCATGCAAGCAGATAAACACTCTAGAGGGCAATACCGACAGAACAATTGCGAGGACAAGCTCTTCGGGGCTCTGCCTAAACAAGCTCCGTAGGCTCTGCCCCCGGAAGGCACTGAGTATCGGGCGAAAGCTGAGGCTCTGCCGCAGGGCCCCCAGGATTAACCGGAACGGCGGTGTCGGCGGCTTCTGCTCAGGAGGTTTCTGATTAGCGGAGTATGACTGATGCCGCCTATGTCGCACTGAATGCAAAATCAGCGCTTCCGCATGTGAGCATCTCGTCCGTCTCAATGCTCTTGAGGAGTATCGTGATATCTGGTGCGGCGGCTGAATTCGGATCTGAGACGGCAAAGCGCGATTGAGGGAACGGAGCTCGACGATGCGCAGAGCCGCCATCGTGGACCGTATGCTTTGCGCTGAATCTCACTCAGAACCGAGAACGTATTAAGTGGATGTCAGATGTTTGGGTAAATGGCAGAAGCATCAAGTGCTCTCCATACAACGTTCTGATATCTTTTGCGATATGCACCTAAAAGAAGATGACGATGCCGTAATCGAGCTACCCTGAACCTGCAAGATTGTATAGGCCCGAGCTCCATTAGCTCTAGTGCTACTATGTACATAATCTAAGGTCGAACGACCCTTCACAGTACGCCGTCTTTCCTTGGACTTTCATACTGTGCACATCTCCCCCGCATTCGACGATGATTGCTATCATGAAGACAGTATCAGGCTGAGTAGCACCAGGGAGAGTATTATTCAACACTCCGTATTATCTTATTGACGACTCCTATTAGAGGCATCGGCCTTCTTTGGCAGAAAAGACCCGTCCAATCTCGAGTAGCCCCAAGCCTCCCTGGCACAAAATCTTCACAGTGTCTGCAACCCAAGGCTCGTCCTTACTACCTAGTACCTCGGTTCTTGAGATAGATACATTGTCCGAATATCATGGCTGGCAGATTCGAACCCAATGTTCCCGTTCAACTGGACCCCCCTAAAGAGGACCCCATATCTCTGGAGGATTTGGCTAAGGCCAATGGTAGGTTTGGATATTTCGTTCATCATATGGCTACTGTTGATATATGGCCGCTGTCTGGTTCATGGTCTCAGCCATCCCTTCATGGCATTTCAGCTCTGGGCTCTTCATGTGGTTATTCGTTCGGATACAATATGCCGATATAAGCTTCTGAGAGTACCACTAACAGATTCGGACAGGTACTGAAGGGCAAAAGGCCTATGTAGCAATCAAGGTACGGTCGTCTGCTTGCCCCGGAGTCTCGCCAAAGAACCAGCCAACTTGAAGAGCCTGTTCTCAAGGAAATACGTTCATTAAACTCGGATTCATGTGACATGCATCGATAGGTGAGTTGCTTATATCGGATATTAGGGTAAAGTGTACGACGTGACTGGGAATAAGGCGTACCAAGCTGGCGGGTCATACCACGGTAAGTGTCGATGTTTCTTGGTTTCATAACCAGAAGATTCCATGCCTCTGCTTCGCGCTCTGTGCGTCGACGTACCTCACCATAGGTCAGGATCTCCGATGTTTGCTTATTGAGTCCTGATGCTTACCATTGGAGGGGACCCCGTCGTTCCGCATTCATAGCTAGCATCTTCATCGGTCACTGAGAATAGATGATGTTTGCTAACGTACCCAGTTTTCGCCGGGAAAGATGCTTCTCGTGCGCTGGCGAAGACGTCAACAAATCCCGACGACGTGAAGCCAGAATGGCAAGACCTCGATGACAAGGAGAAGTCGACGCTGAACGACTGGGTCACGTTCTTCTCTAAGCGGTATAACGTCGTGGGCGTCGTTCAGGGCGCGACGAATCTCGAATAGACGGAGCGTCCACGTTTGCGTAGTTGGAATCCGTCGAGGATGCGCCTCAAATAGGGTGTTAGTATAGGGCTGCAACGAGCATTCCTCTCGAGGTGCATATGCATTGTATCGGCGTGGTTGCGGGCGGTATTTGTATTTCTAGATTAACCCAATCCCGAACATTTGTCGTGGATAGGGCTACTCTAGCTTTGGTGACGAGACGTCAGGGATCTTGTAGGGCAGATGGCATGCTTAAGGCGATGCATCCGAGTGTCACTGACGCCTGTTTGTAGCGAAGCCCTTGGACACACGAGCCCGCCAGGAGCGGGATCACGCAAACGTTACAAGCCATTCTGTAGAACCATCATGCTTCACCGTGACATACGGTCTGATTTAGCCACCATCAGAATCCATTGGATTCACGTAAACGACACCTGCAGATTTTCTCCGAAACCTCCCATGCCGATCGGGCTAAAAGTACTTGCAAGCTGGTTCCTCCCGAACCTTAGTCTACCGACTGCAAATTTGCTAACTCCTTAGAAGCGGTGTGGTTACGTACATACTCAGGTAGTTTTCGGAAAGAGATCCGCAAACCAACCAGTAACCGCAGGTGAAGGAATAGGCTCCTGGTAGCTTGTGTGACTATAGGATATGACTTCCGTTCGTCGAAGTCTGTCTGGGTTCCTGAGACTCACTCTGCCCGAGGTCCAAGGATCCAGATCTTCTCCAATTCTAGTTTCACGCCCAACTATGCTGACCCTGCCCCTGAGGTGCACGCCTTGACACAGCGCTAGTGTATCGAATAAGGGCAGCACACCCAAGGACTTAGCCCTGCTTACTATGATTTCGTGTTGCTACTTGATAGTTCCAGTCCGGTCTTCTTATCAGAGTGGCTCAAGCAGTGTATCGGCGAGACGACCTCTAGCCTCCACGTGGTCCTGCAACACCGCCGCCTGTGCTCTCCCTAGCCTTAATACAATAACCCGCACGGCCGGTACCAACCTCATGGCCCCAGCACCCCGGGCGATACGTGGTTGGGCAGAGGCGCTCTTCTACATTCTCTGGATATGCCGTGCCTTCATCATCAACGTTGTGTGAAGTGAGCAGAGATCCTCTTATACGAAGGCAAGTGGACTCTATGCTAGATTTGGTCACCAAGACTGACGCAATGTAGCTTCACCTTGCGAGCGCCTCATGCTGCAAAGGGGAGTTCGACACACAAAACTAACTAACCGGTCCTATCATAAATCATCTATATACCGGGAATACATATACATACGTCAGTACACAGCCTGCCATAGACTGGACCACTTTTCTTTACATCGATTCTCGATCCACATGGCTTGTGCCTCCGGTTTGAAACCCTCTAGCCAGATTTCCATGAGCTGTAACCGAAAGAAACAAACACACTCTCCCTCCCTGACACCACTGCTCGATAACATGCTTCAGGGGCACATCGAATTCTGTTGGGAACTCGCCTCTCTGCAGTGCGCCGGCTGTCGGAAAAGCCCACATATGTCCTCCGCTTTTTATCTCCAGTAAGTCTGCGATGCGATGCGATGCGATGTGATGCCCCTGAAAAAGGGGGCGCCGGCAACCCAGCGCCGGGGCGGAAAGTTATTCCGTTCTCTTATCACCCGGACCCCTTTCCCTGGACAGGGATGACATGGGCCCCGTTTCTAATAGGTCACGAAAACAGAAAACGCCCCGTCCGTCCCGTCTCAGCGCCCTTCCCTGTGGCCGCCGGCGCCGGGTTGGTGGCGCATCTGGCCTGCGCTACGTGGGACCTGCCAGATCATCCCGTTGTGGAGGCGGAACCCGCTCGCGACGCAGCTGTCGCAGAGCATGCCGTCCTGGTACCAGGAGTCCCGCAGCACCTTGACGCTCAGGCACTGGTGGTTGGGGTCGTTGCGCGCGAAGTGGCAGTATGACTTCAGGCGCAGGACTGAGTGGTTGCATACGAAGAGGAATTCCTCCCAGTCGCACATGGCTGCTGCTGCTGTTGCTGTTGCTGCTATTTCTCTTTCGCCGTGCGGGGGCGTGTTTTAAGGATGACGTGACAGTGGGCGGGGTGAGGCGTCTCTGTTCCGCCAGAAACACACGTAGGATACCGATACTCTAGTTGTGCTCAGGGGTTCGGCCACTGGTGCACGGGTGAGTACGGCAAGTGGTGTACCGGACCCGGGGGGCATACCTGAGAGAGATACTGGGATCTTGAGCTTTTCTTTTGAGACTGTGTGGGCTTGAGGCAGAATGAGGAGCGAGGCAATGAGATCATAGACCTAGTCTCCTGGACGACGTCTGCTCTTTATACAACCCCCATCTCCGCGGGCATTGCTGGTGCAGTTCAACCCCCTCCTCAGGATGTGTCTTGACTTCAGCACGGATCACCCAGTTCCAGGGGCAGGGGACTCTGTGGGTCAGGTCGAGGCGTGCCAGCTGGGTCACAGGTTTGCTTACAAGCCCATAACGAAACTTGAACGCGTCGATTTCCATCGCCCCAGTAGGTTACCTGCTTACGCAGGAGGGGATATGCATCCCACCCTTGGTAACGAACCACATAAATTTGGGATTGATGGCGGTTATCATCTAATCGACATGACGTGTCAACTTTTTCCGTTCACACTTTCCATCGAGACCAGGGCGCGACTCCTATGAGCCGCCGTGTAAGAAGTCTTGGCGATGGGGACCTGGATGGAACGGATATCACCACAGCTCTCAACCTAATAGAGGCTCATATATACGTACAGGACGGCTGACATGGAGGCCAAACTTATCCATGGCTTGAGCACAGCTTGATCACACAAGATTCCCGGCTAACTAGACGCAGTCGTAGTGCCCGTCCTTGTTCTGGCTGAACGAGGTCAAGGAGACCCAAGTATCGAGATGCGCCGGGCTTACATGTTGCTCTGTCCGTACCCGGCCGAAACGAACTGACATCTCAGAAAATTGCGTAGCGGCTAGATACCTCCATCAACCCGGGGACATATTCCAGAAGCCCGGTGATCGAATCATTTCCGATAGAGAAACCAATGCTACTACCCGGGTGAACTTTTTGACACTGGTGAAGTCATGTTCCCGCGGAGCGAGCCGAGAGAAAGCCTAGCCTCATCTCGACCATAGTAAACAATGCCTTCAAAATCCGGATAATGACATCTTAGAGTAGGCATTAAGGGGGAGGCATCTAGTCAGGGTGTTGTCAAGGGTTGACAAGTACATCTCCTGCGTCCTTACTATGCCGCCGTAGTGTCAAGTACCACGGAAATCAAGTTGCAATACACAACGAATCGCCTCGAGCTTTTTCTGTCAGACCGTTTGCGAACACATGCATACGCCCTACTGCGGCCATCCTACTGTCTGACTACCGCTCTGGAAGAAAACATATAGCCACCCTTGGCCGCACAAATACCTGCGTTGCGGAAGTCAAGCCGGGCGATGCGCGACTTCACTAACGTGGAGGTTGGTCACGACATAGACTAGACGATTGGGATGGAAGGCTGCAACGGAAACATAGCTGGTAGCATGCATCCGCGGCCTCCAACCCCGAATAGAGTCTGCACCTGCGACTGTAACGACAGGGCAGGGAGCACAATAATCGCGGCGTAACCCGACAAGTTACCCCCACGCAGTGTTGCTCGTGACGACGTACGATATATATGTACGGGGCGACCCGTGAAGGGGGTCATACATGAGAGGTTTTGGGAAGATCCGGAACTGGGATCAGCCCAGAGCTACAGGTCAAAAATATCATGTGTTAACATACTGGAGCTGTTTCACTCTGCAATAGTATCTCGGGGAAGCTATACAGTCTTCGTAGTTCCATCGGTCAATGTGGGAGGGAAAAGACTCTGTAGGTCAATGGAATTTCGAGAAGTATCATTGTTCGGTTAGCTCAAAGTGTGTCATTCAGATAATATAAAACGGGCAATCGCTGGATAAGATGTACGTTAGCAACATACCATCTCCCTTTGAAATGAAAGATCGACCTCCGCCGTTGGAGACGAGTCGGTGCGAAGCAATAGATAATATATGAGCGCAAGAGTCCCGTCTTTCTGAAGTTTTTACGAGATGTATGCCGCATAGTCCTGGTAGGTTATGCGGTGACTCGACTTCGCAGCGATGAGACTGAAGCTTAACGTAAGCATCTATGCGCCTTGTGAGCTTGAGATCCAATGATGGCATCATGAGGGCGTTTTCAATATGTATTCCATAGAACATCAAAGAGTTTTTGCGAATAAGGTCCTGCGGGCCATGAGATGAGTCGTCCAGGAATTCAGTGTCCCAGATCCGATAGGCGGTTGATTTCATTATCCTGTGTCTTTTCGTGTCGTCTAATCTAGTAATCTTTCAGATGGAGGCTTTCCTGGTACCAGGAAGACGGTGAGCTGCTGAGTTTAATTATACGTCTATGAGTAAGATCCGCTCAAGCTAGGCTCTTAGCCGAGTTGGAAGCTGTGTGAATGATCATAGCCATGATAGATAGCGGACGGTGGGAATGAACGAGTTTCATCGCAGGTATGACCAGAGACTTGGGAGGAAATGAAGTGATTCAACAAGTCGTTCTTGGAGGTACGAACCATTGGACAGACTCTCGGTTGTTCTTACGTAAGATGAAGAAGACGTGAGCATGCTTACATAAGAGGAGAAGGCAGACGCTCGTAGGAGTTGGCTTCTTTACCCAAATTCGCATAGGTCCGGTTAGCTAGATAAAGCGCTGTTCCGGGGTATATTTTGTCCCGATATGTGCATTAGATGTAAAATTTGGGGTTTTGAAATTGGCCCGTTGGAAATCCCCATGATTGGCAGAGAACGGATCGGATCGAGGTAACCAGTCTCCACCTGACGTGTTGGCATATGCAGTCATTGTTGCTGGCTCGCCTCACTCTTGTTCAGTGGTTGCCTTATTCGACTTGGCACATGTTGCCTCTTGTGCATCGCAAGCTTTCCTCTTCCTCATTACTCCGCACCGGCAATCTTGTCATCCTAATATACGTTCAATTTTTGGGCCGATTTGCGGCTCATGCCTGTATTTCGTCATCCTCTCTTACATACAAGTGTAAACGCTTATTCATGATATTCCCTAATTGAGGACTTCGGAACACGTCAGAGCCATGATTGCTTCGCTGTGCCTTTGCTAGATAGACTGACACAATTTACGCGCCCCATCTAACTCATTTTGGCTCTCCTTTTGCTCTGGCTAGGAGCAAGACGCACCCGACGACCTTCCAGACCTATTCATTGAGAGCGGGCATCGGCGTTTATTGCTCCTTTTACCACCAGTTGTTGAGTCTTTTCATACTGTTATGACTGTCGAGCCACATTCTTTTCCTCCGGATCATGTCAAGCTGCTAGCTAGACATAAAGAGTCGCACCGTTCAGCAACAGCAAAGAGTGATATAAGACCTTGCGCTACTCGCTCGTTATCGCTGAACTGACTGTTTATCTGAATTTGATGACCGGTTATCGGGTTCGAGTCCGTCCCTCATTCGAATGCTACGGCCTCTTCCAGGCACCCCCTTGGTTGGTACCATCCGGTTTCCCGGTATTATCCAGATAACGGAAGGCCCCGGACCTAAGGTACCGTCGGATCCGTGTTCTTACACCTTTTTGGGTATCTCGTATCGCGCTCTGCGGTTTCGTCATCTGAAAAGCCAACTGCCATTATGGAAGACCACTTAACTAGATCGTCACCTGGATCCGCGGTTGCGTCCACCTTGGATGGACCTCCGAAGGCCCTTGAATTGCCCAACGGTTTTACTCCGTCACAGGACCTTTCTGGATTGGAGCATATCAATACCGGGCTGCATTCATCCTCCTTTTCCGCTCGTCAGGCGCAGACCAACTACCACAGGCCGATCCGTTCTAGTTTAGATGAATGGTACCGAAGGAATGATGGCCCCTGGACTGGGCTGGCCCCTACCCACGCTGATACTGGGCTGCCATCGACCCTGGGCAGTTTGCGGGCTAATCCCGTGTTCCAGTATCACGATAATGCAGTTCCGTCGGTGTGCTCTACTATGCTCCCGTCTGACTCCGGGTATGGAAGCTATGGCGCCAAGCGTAGTGTTGCCAACAATTCTGTCTGTGACGAAACGTTCGACCGAAACACGGAGACACAGAGCGTGATTGGACAACTGCACAGTGAATTGACATTCCCATCTTTTGGTCCGGAGTTACTGCCGAGGAGTGGATTGGACCATGGAGATCCGTGGCCGCTGACCCAAGGAGCACCGAAATCCAGTGACCACCATTCGCAACTTAACGGGACCGCCATAACCTGTGACATCTGTAAGAAGCAACTGAAGACACACTCTGAACTCAAGTAAGCGCTTCTAACATCAAGGAGTCCATATGCGCAATATTTTACTAAGGCGTGCCCCCTTCAGGAAACATAAGCAAAGACATACTAAACCACACCGTTGCGACGTGGCGGGCTGTGCTCGCCGTGAGGGGTTCAGTACCACGAATGACCTGGACAGACATAAAAGGAGTGTACATCCACGAACGGACGCTGCTGGAAACAGATATTTATGCCCCATAGGCTCTTGCAAGAGTAGAGGGAAAATATGGCCGAGAGCAGACAACTTTCGCGCCCATTTAAAGCGTGTGCATTCGAATGAAGTCGTCTCCGACGACGAATTGGACAAATACGTGGTCCCGTATGAGAAGTTGCCCTGTTGGTCCAAAGGAAACATTATCTAACACGCTCCAGTAAACCACCACCGCCACCGGCGGTAATTTCAGATTTAGCTCGGGGAGGCATCAATACCGACTTGTCACATTTCTCCACATTTCCCTCCGGGCCAGACAATCTACCAAGGAGCTATTTGCAGTTCCCACAGAGTCCAATCATCGAAATATCTAATGAACCAAGTCCGACGGAAAACCAGAACCGGCTCCGTACGGATGACCCGCTTGCCTTGGAGAACCTTCCCAGGAGGTTTCCGCCTCTGCCTAAGATTGATACAAGTGTATCGTTTAGGGGTAATCAGGATACTGATTTCCCAGTGGATTCACTGGAAACTGCGGAAGCTGTTTCAGCTCGAGATTCTCAGACCATTAATCAAGGCCCGTTTCTCAAAACGAGCGCTTTCAACCGGGACGAGCCTTTACTTACTGATCCTGGGATTGCCCGGTCAACAGATCCGGAACGTGAAGCATCTTTACCCAAATATGAAGCAGGCGATGGTCGTGATGAGCCTAAAGAATTCTCGCCCCTGGACGTTGAGTCTCCTAGGCCTTTAGAAGAGGCCAAGGAAGTTGACGCTGGCACGCAAGACTCACCGGAACCCCGTAGCCAGCAAATCTCGAAAGCGGCCCTACACGCCGTTGACCTGAATGACCAAACAGAGGTAGTTAAGTTGCTCGAAACTCTGCAACACAACGGCCTCCTCAAGAAGCTTGGGTATAAGAAAGAATCATCCGTAGAACCGGATAAGAAAAGGGTGGAAATAGCATCAGCTTCCAGCCAAAGCCAACAATACCCTTGCTCCAAGTGTAAGAAGACGTTCAGTCGACGTTGCGAGCTCAAGTGCGTTTACTCATATTTGCTCGTTTGTCATAGCCTAACTATTCCATAGGAAGCACGAAAAGCGCCATTCAAAGCCGTATGGGTGCACTTTCCCTACATGTAACAAGAAATTTGGGAGCAAGAATGACTGGAAACGTCACGAGAATAGCCAGCACTTTCAGTTAGAAGTCTGGAAGTGTGACGTACGGTGCGGTGACCTCCCTTCTGACATTTGTGGGAAAGTCGCACATCGACGAGAATCATTCAGAGTACATCTACAGACATATCACGGCATGGAGGACCAGAAGACCCTGGAAAACAAGGTTGAATCTTGCCGCATTGGCAGGAACTGCGAAGCTCGTTTTTGGTGCGGATTCTGCCAAGCGATCGTTGAGAGCAAGCAAAAGGGACTAGGAGCCCGGCGTGAGCGTTTCGATCACATTGACGACCACTTCGCTGGCCGGAACAACTTAACCCGGAAGGAGATTAGTGATTGGAAAAATGTTGACCCAGATCAGCCAAAATACCTATCAGCTCCCGACTCGGATGATTCCGACGGCTCTCCTTCTCCACCACCGGCTGGCCCTTCTAAGTCTGAAATTGCGCATCTGGGGCGGTTGGGAAAGCAGGTTCTTCAAAGCTCAAAGACAAGAAGGCGGAAAGGGATGGACAGCGATGGCCGCGCCGCGAAACGGAGGCGCCCGCCGGTACAGGATTATCGTTTTACATGCGTAAGTTCACGCCGACATTACCCCAGGGACCTAATATTTCTAACTCAAGGGTAGTGCCAATGTGGTGAGGTCATGCCTGAGACCAATCGCGTCTGCACTAATTTCCCCTGTGATCACTACCAGTGTGATCGGTGCACCGCATACTTATGTGACGTTGAACAAGATGGATGAGCGAGGTTTCTAAGATGGTTAACTCATTTGCTGTCTACTGTGTCGTTTCAATGTTGTCTGGGATAGGACTACAACTACGATTTTGAACCATGGATAGGAAAAATAGCGATACCCCTTGCTTATTTATTCTGAACATCCGTCTCTCCATCGTGCTTCATGGATATCCACACGGCAGCTGCTGGAAGTTTACCCACTCCCGTAGCTTCCATCTTGTCTAATTTAAGATATCTGATGACTACTATTCGCTGGTCTAAACTGGGTAGCCTCGAGCGCTGTTGGTACTGGCAGTCAGAATCCTCCCGCCGTAAGCTACCCGCCGTGCTTCGCCAAGCGGCAAAGGGCTGGAGTCTGCAAGCCGGCCGCCATAGAGACCCATGAGCGTTATGGAATGACACACCTAGTCTTCCCCATTCAACAACTGAAGAGCTCGTACAAAATTTTCCTAACCATGGCTAGTCATGAACGGCAGTAAGGAATCAAATGGTTAAGGTTGGGATGGCGAGGACTCCTTCGAGGTACGAAAAGAGACAAGAAAATCGTCGAGGTGGATCGACTCTAGTTCTTTGGCCCTAGGGGGTCGGCTTCTCATAGTTCCGTGTTCGCCGGGCGTCGTAGGTAGGAGGTCTCGAAGCCGCGCTAGGCTGGATGTTGTTTGGTGTCGTCGTGGTCTGGCTCTTGAATAGGACAAATAGGGCCGTCACTCCCGCCGCCACTGTCGCCACCACAACACGCTGCCTTGGAGATGAGAGCCGCCAGTATTAGGTATGAATGGTTCCAATAGACCAGCGGGTTGTTCGGCCCCGTCGGTGGATTCGATTGGGAAATAGGGAGGTCGTGGGGGCGCTCTCTGTCGTCGTTGTTGTAGTGTTCGACGCTATGGGAATCCCGCTATGCCGCAGTCAACGAAACCCCCTGAAGGGCATGGGGCTTAGTATATCGGTTGTTTGGCAGACTGGCAGTGAGTGTCTAGTGCAGAACGTATATTTCTTCTTAGCGCTTCTCGGGCGGTAATCCCCTATGATAACGGAGTACCTAGATAAGATGCTGGGTCGACGGCAAGGCTAAGTCCTCACTGAAGGCCGAGCGTAGCTTCTCGGGGGTTACGGGGGAGGTGGCTTTTGTCCCGTTCGAAGGCATCTGAAGGCGGACGGAGGGTGTTGCAAGAACTCGAAGACGGCCGGCCGGCTAGGGAGGTTATATTGTGGTGATCATAGATATCGAGAAAGATCAGTACAGTCAGCCACTCATTAATCGCGTGGAGGGTTGAGACGAGGACGGTGACGAGCTGCGAGGGTCGGGTTTAAAAGGGAATTGGGCTAAGCCTTGTGGGAGAGAAGAACACTCGACTTGCTTACGCGGAGGCGCTGAGACACATATTCATATCGGCGATTATTCTACTGGAACGTAGATGACTCTCACTCTTATGATGCATCACCTGTATTCTTCCCATTGATAGTGCATCTTCAAAGTTGTCACATCGTCTGTTAAATGTCATATTGTGCCCTAGCTACACCCTCAGAAATGAGCACTCACACCAACCCCCTGACATAGGCATTCGGTCTCACCACTCAGTAGAGGCGCCAGATCATGGAGGCCACACCAGAGCCTGACCAACATCGTCAGGGGGTATCCAGAAACAGGGTAAGTTGCATTTTTCCTGCAAGAGACGGATAACTTCTTGAAGTCGCGGATAATATGCCGAGCCTTGTACGACCTATGTTGTCCGGGTAGGTATGATGTACAAGACGCATAGAACAAGCCTTATGATAGCATCTCAGCCCTATATGCTTAGAAACCGCACTGTTTTGTCTACGACAGCACCTGCATGGTTACGGGTTCGAAGGACGATTTACCTTCGGTGTCATGTGTCAAAGGGTAGGATGATCCTTAGAACCTAGGACGTAGGAGGCACTTCCGCGGCATTGTCCCGCCTGCCCATCCGACTCGAGAAAGGTAAGTGGAATCCCTGACTTAACTAAATTCTATCTGAACTGCGTTATCGAACCACGTGTAGCATGTCAGCACCCCGATGCGGAGAATGGCCAACGCAGCTAGATGGGCTCAGGATCGTTACATTACCCCTATTAGCGGAGGGGCGAGCGAGCAAGCAAATCCTTCGAAGCCGAACTAAAACCTTTCGTTGGACAACAGCTAACCCGTGCACAGCTTGATTCGCTTTTGACCGAGGAGTGGGCAGGACTATTCGTCGATTCGCAATCTAGCCCACGGTCTCTACAGGACCCGAGCCGTCGATACAACACCACTCCTCGTAACTTAGATACATTGCGTAGCGCCTAAAAAGCGAATAACATCTCATCAAATCTGAAACATGAGACCTTGAATTTTTCGTGAAAGTCCGGCTACGAGCCTTATTTCGACCCCCTTGCGTTTGTGGGCCACTCTTGTGACACGCCGAGAAGTGGTCGATGCAGCATCAGAAGGGTTATGACCACTTATTGACTACGAAGTAGGGGATCTCATTTACCCGGCAACAGTGACATTGCATTGGCGTACGCAGAGGTTGGAGCGAAGTAAAGAAAAACACAAGTAGACCCAGTGATTCGTCGACTACGCTTTCTGAGAGCCGGTCCTTTGCCAGTATGGACCGGCCTGGTTCAAGTCCTCCGGGCTACCTTGTTACAATTGAACCTATTGCCGTTCATCGCGCATACGCGTATTATGTTTTTATTGAGACTCACGGAGTGTAGGCTTTTGACAGAAACCATCCGGCCTACCACGGTCTATGCCAGTGACGGCTGGCGTCTTTGTGGTTTCCGACTAGAGAGTGACGCAAGCAATGACTAGAACTACTACATTGGCATCCACATTGAAGCTCGTTCCGACCAACACGACGATCATCTCTTTTGCCCAGCCTATATCCTCAATTAATGCCGTCATGCCAGCATATCAGGGGTAACAAGCTTACTACGTGTCGGGGTGTCCGGAAGCTGCCCTAGCAAGCTTACATGAGGTTACGCAAACGTGCAGGCATGTGGATTCTAGGTCCGTTTTGAGTGACACACGAATGTCAGGTATGCTTTGGGTGGCCCTCGAATAGAACTAGAGAACCGCGTTAATAGGTGACAGACGGCCCCATGCGCGCTCTTCTTCACGAACTACGGCAAATGACCTATTTGCCGCAGACGACGGGCAGATTGGGGGTTTCAGCCCTAGGATTAGTTCCAAGTGACGGAGAAGCGCTGGCGATGGCATCATTGGTCTCTTGGCGGAAGCCAAACTGCAGGTACTCACGCATCCAGGATAGTCGAGTGCACTGGGGAACGGAGCCAATCATTTCGGAAGTTGAGCCGGAATCAAGACCACATAACGATGGGACGGAGATAGCAACCAAGATTCGGCTCCCTGTCTGAGCCACGAGGCAAGCGGGTTAAGACTCCCGCGTTGCATCGAAGATCCGGGAAAGGGTTGCCGTGGGTTTGATGAACGAAGGGACGGATATCGGACCAATGAAAATTTTTGACGGCTACAACGAGGGCCTGCTTGATGAAACATGTAATCCTTCTCGAGCTTCGAGGTTTCATCGAAGGCTCAGCTTATCTGCAGGTCCACCCATTTGTTCTGGAAGCGGGCCCGTTATTATTAGCAGGTAGTTGAACGCAGGACTGCGGCGCATCCTCAGGCATGTTGTAGAATCGGGTGCGATCGGCGTGATGTCCCCTGAAGGACGTCCAACCCGAGCAATGCGAGATGATGACCAAATTAGAAGAGAATCGGGTCCCTACAATACATTTTATGGCCTAGCGCTAGTTAGCACCGATGAATTGTCCTTGGCGACCGACTGACCGGGTGAGAATAGGTCTAGGACTTGGAGGACTCAGTTTGACAAGGATCCTCGGTCCTGTGTAACCATTGTCCCCAATAGGCGGCCCTTCCCCAATCTTACCAGTCGTATGTGCCACAATTCACACTCAATTATTAGTGACTCACTCACTTCCCCCAAGATAGTAACAGGTAAGTACCCAAGGGAGCTGAGGTAAAAATTGGGACCTCGAGGAGGAGCCGATATGGAAGTTATCTTCCGTTACGTCAGGCATCATCATCATCGTTGAGGATCAATTGCCGAGTTGTTTGCCTCGGGCAGAGAAACGAGGCAACCATATGCTATGTGAGATGGTTTTGTTCTCGACACGTTGTGGCAGTCTCTGATAGATAGACGCTTTCAGGGGGGGAGGATCTGCAGAGTTTGTCCCCATTCTTCGGTGAACGGGCCAAGTAGGTTTGGGGCAGCGGCCCCACATACTTACTAAATGCGGGCTCGGCCATTCCTGGGGTTAGCGTCTTTAGCTTCTGGATTCATTTACTGTAGGTACCTAGGTACCTATAGCGCTATCTACGTATACCCTATACATACATACTAGCTCCAGCTATAGTTTCTATGAATGGAAACTGGAATTAAACCGCCTGATCTGTGCCGTATCCCACATTATACAATACACCCCCATGGGGTGCCGCGTGTACTCTGTGAAACCTGGAGAAAGAACAATCTGACTACTCATCCCGAAGGTCTTCTTCCAAAAAGCCTTTTGCGGGGAAGATTAAACAAGAGCGTTGAGTCCTTCCCCCGCCCCTCTCTCTTCCTGTTCACAGTACGAGGCAGTTGGTCGGCAAGGAATTCGAACATTCGCCATCCCCAATTGTAACGGTCTCATTGTGTTCCAAATACTGCGTAGCATTCTCGGAAAATGGGCGTTGTTGGACGACGCCGCCTGTGCTGTGCCGCAGACTTCGCGTTTCGCACCTCCAGTACTACGTAGGCGGAGAGGCGGAGAGATCAACAACCTACTACCCCTGCGAGGTTTCGGACCAACACTCTATAGCCGTGATTTCTACCACGATCCACCTGTCAGGTCCTATTGGCCGAATGGGATGCGTACCCGATGCTAATGGGTGGTGGGGTCCAAAGTGTGTTGGTTGTATGGGGGAAAAAGGACCTCAGTTATAGGGCAAGCAAACTCAAGTATCGGGTACCTCCGCTTCTGTAGTCCGCGTTGGTAATGCCTTATCAGTGTTGGCTAAGTCCTGGGCCCTCCTCCCCCCACGAAGGGTAAGTGGCGTCCTCGAAACAGTCCATCATTGACCAGATACCGGTCCCTGGATCTTCTATGGCCCCCGGTTCTTCGGTCTCATCAAAAACGAGTGGCCCTAAGTGGCCTGGATGCGAAGCAACACTACGCAGGCTGCTAGGACAACACTGAAGTCGGGCGAACACTCAAGCGCCTTGCGATTGATAGATTGCTAGAGACGAATCGAGTGTCACATGCAGAAGGAAAAGGGCGCCAGAGTTACCTCAAAGTTACCAAATCTGCGATACACATTAGCTACTTCGAACTGGGACACAGAAACCGTTATGCCGATGGTGTATTCCCATTGAAAGACTTGGGGATGTCTGCCTAAGCTAGGCTGCGCAAGACTCTGTCGGGTGTCGAGCGCCTTGTGCTATGCCTAGGGTCAAATGTTGAAAAGCCTCCACGGCGTTCTGCGTGACGGAGTATTACTGCTGTTCCTCACTTTACACTTAATAGGTTTGTTAGACAACCTTTAACCCTGCTCCAAGTGGACGCGGTGACTGAGAAGGCGCCTACGGCTGTGTCAACTGAATTCTAGTGCGAGTCATTCTGCGGTTATTCCCGCGTACCATATCTGGTCTGCCCAAAGTCCTATTCAATGTTAGCTGTTAAGGCAGACCGCGGACCATAGAGCTAATGGTTCGCGCACCATCAACACGGAGGGTACCGAGTACCTTGAACTATCAACAGCCAAACAGAGTGACAGAAAGACTATGGGAACCAACGCCAGGGGTTTGCATACATGCTGCATGGCGCTAGGCGCTGGCAGGGTCAGATCTCGAGGTGAAAAAGCAATAATAACATGGGCGCAATCTTCGTCAGCCCACTTTCCATCCTGCCTTGGCGTGCTGTTTATACACACAACATCAGGGGAAATAGAAGTACGTTGGTACAATTGCGGCTCTGTTGTGGACCCTCCTCGATACTGAAGGAAATCAGGAAGGCCCACAGCTGCGCGTTTTACCCCAGGGTGGAGAGTGAACAATAGTTAAGTCCGCTATCCTCTATTATTTATATACATTGCTTTAAGCAAGATGCTCCACGCTCGTTGCTTCGCCACCTTGTTGCCTACAAGGTGCACTTCTATTACGGAAGACCTCCTTCTCATAACATCCTATTCACTCCGTGTTACGAAGACCCGGATCACCGCACAGGCCTCGCCATCTTATTCTGATCACAACCGCCCGCCCCTTTTACAGCAATCCTGATCCTATACTCGGCCCCAGTAACAGCTTATGCTTGAAACCCACCCCTCACGTACTGGCATTGAAGCTTGCCAGTTCTCTGATATACGACACCGACCGAGTTCTCGACCTGGTCTGTAAGACCATTTACCTAAGACAGGCCATCAATGCTCACTCAGCAACAAATCGAGAGCATGGACTTCCAGCACTGCACTTATCCGGAATCGCTACAAGTTCAGGAACACATAGATAGCACCACGATGGGCTCTGCTTGTGATCTTTCGTTTGCCCCTAGTCTCAAAGCTCCCATGTCTCCGCCACACATCATGGATCACTGTGATCCTCCGCAGATACAGCGTTTTCTCGCCGACAGCTGCGGTTCCACATACTTTGGATACCATGAGATCGACTCTAAAGTCCAGGGGGGTCTGACCGCAGAACCTAGCGTGGTGGCCCCTATTCCTTCGGCTACGCATCATCGCCACAGCTCGCCGTCGTTCACTTACCCATCATCGACGTGTAGCAGTGCTCTAAGCCCCTCTATGGAAAACGATTACTCGCAGGCTCACTCACCTCCAACTCCGGCGGACACACCGTTGTGGCCGCCGGTTTCCAGTCAATACGAGACTTGGGGTTCGCACGGCCAGCTTTACCAGTATACCGGTCTCGCAGATGATTGCGTGAAGCCGTTAGATGTGAACCCTTACCAGGAGAACCTACATGGACTATACGACGACAACAGTGCAAGGCCGAGCTCGCTCCTCAGAGGCGTTAGCATGTCAAGTGACGCTAGCAATCCCAATCCAGACGAATGGAGTCGATCCGAAGCAAACCAATTGCCACGACAAATGAGTCCAGAGGCACTTTCTCCACCGATAAAGGAAGAAATATTTATTCCAGAAGCTAGCGGTGTCTATCCGCCGATCGATATGGACGATGGTCCTTTATCCACAGATGAGATGGAACCCGCAAGTGCGAAGATTGGAGACGAAGACGACGAATACCAGCCGAATAGGAGGCACAAGCGACCTAGTCCACATGCAAGCAGGAACAATAAGGCCCAGAAACGTTCAAACACTTCCCACTGCACATCGCACGCGAAACGAATCAAGACCGAACTAAGTGATTCTCTCGGTAGCGTCAATACCGCCAAGGCTTCACTTAAAGGGGCAAAGAGAAGCTTTCCTTGTAGCGAATGTCCCGATATCGCATTTAAAGATGAGAATGGTCTCCAGAAGCACATTAAGACACAACACACACGACCGTTCATCTGCGTCTTCCATTTTGCTGGCTGCAAATCCACGTTCGCTAGTAAGAACGAATGGAAGCGGCATTGTTCCTCCCAGCATCTGCTCCTAAATTACTGGTTGTGCCAGCAGGATCAATGCGCGAAAGTCGCCAACGGTCCTCATACGTTAAGCGGGTCATGGCAAGACCCGCGCAGTGCCTGTTACGACCACTACGAATGCGTGCCGCCCCTCCCTAACGGCGCCATCTTCAACCGCAAAGACCTATATACCCAACATCTCCGTCGAATGCACGTCCCTCCGAACGTCAAGAAGCAGGTCAAGCAGAAGAAGCAGGTGCCTGAATGGGAAGACAGCGTCCGCTCATATCAGGAGGCAGCTCACCGCATCCGCTGTCATCTCCCTACGTACATGGACTGCCCCGCGCCTGGCTGCAAAGTTAAATTCGAAGGTACGAATGCCTGGGACGAGCGGATGGAGCATGTCGCGAAACACCTCGACAAAGCCGGTCTTGGCGTGGAATCTCCCATCTCGTTCGGCGGAGACCACGATAGTACACTCATCGAATGGGCAACACGCCCCGATGTGTCCATCATCAGGAGGGACGGAAAGGGGAGATGGGAGTTGCACAACCCACTGAAGCCCACCGGCAGCAGCCAGAGAAAGGGAATGGCGTCGGACGAAGACGAGGACGCCGAGGGCGAGGAATTCCACGAATGAGAGGGGCTCTGGGCTTATTTATTTTGATCTCTTAAGGGCGAAGTCATGGTTTCCATTATCACTCTCCTTCAGCTGTCATAAGGTTCGGGCAAATACTGCGCACTGCCTAGACCTCATATACTTGTCTTGAAGGATGTTGTCCTTGCCTCTGTACGAGTACGAACGAGTTTGTAATATGTACTTGTATTTACATAAGTCACATTATTTGCTAATTGGCGAGGAGGAAAGTTCTGCAACGTTTGTAATGCCATGAACTGGGAATATTTCACGATGGTCACGATCTCACGACTTTGATTACATCCGCAACATACCCGTTCTGTTAGCTATAATTCTCAATTCTATATCAGTACATGAAGACTTCAAGCTCGGCTCGTTCAGGCCCCACGAACCAGACATGCTACGTGAAGACTGAAGTTCAGAAAACAGGTATATGCCCTTGACGTCAACGGGGCAGGCCATTGCAGTCCTCGCACGCAAGGGACTTTTCGCTCCAGCTAGATAGAGTTCTCACCATTAGAATCTGCCGAGCGGAGATCGCGATTTGTCCCGCCCTTTCTAGAATTGGAAACAATCACACACGTATGCCGGCCGTATTCTCAGCGAACGACCCTGCACGGTGGTAATGCAAGTAGGTATTTTTGGGGGCCCAGTCTTCCCTCACTCGCATCTATCCTCACCCGCGGCGGATCTTTCTACGTACTACCTACGATGTGTAGGTATATACTCCGTATTACGATCACGGCCCCCAACATATGCAGAGGTGTGCCTGGGCCGATCTTTCTGCAGTGCTTCGCCCCCCCTCCTCCCTCCCCTTGACGGCGTCCGACGTTACATCGCTTATGACACGCCCAGCCCGCCTTATGGCGCATGTTTGGCGCACTTTTATCAGGGGAAACGGCGGAGAGATGCCCTGCCGACAGCTGCGCCTGCCGTCCAATCAGGGTGGCGTCGCTGCACGTTAAGTACCACCCAACCACGACATGGCCCCCCTGCCCCCCCAGAACTGCCCTTCGATGGGGACGATGCGACCCCGCTATCTCTTTCGCGCCTTCAGCCCCAAGTCAGCCTATCGATCCCGACCTAATTATCCGTTTCTGGAAAGTTAAAATGTGTGTTATCCCATTCTATATTCGACTGGGTGACGGTCCACTGAAGCCTGTATTCCGTCTCCCGTCTCCAGTTATGTCCGCTGATTGAGGGATTCTCCATTCGGGCATTGCTCCGGAGAGTACTGTTGCTCCGCCTCTTAACCACTCCCCCACGGGTACGGACCCCAGAGATCAGCCGCTAGAGAAATCTGTAGCGGCATTATGTCTCTCTACGTGGAGGATCGACGACCGGGTGGCTGAATCCGCGCGATCCCGCAGGAGAAGGGAGCTTGGGGATTTGCGCCTACCGCTCGAGGGCTGTCGCCTAACTTAGGTACCTCATTAGCCTCCATCCCACTTGAACGCTCGGGAGTCCTTCGCTTGCCTAAAACGAAACCGGTGAGGATTGGGCAGTTAAACGAGGGACTTTTAGCTGAGCAACAAGACGTAGGGCTAAGGGCGCTAATCGATCGAGCGCCCCCCGATGAGACTACCGGCGGAAGCAACAGAGCCCGTGGACTCGCTGCATGTGTCTGGCTAGCTCTGCGTCCGCGGAGAAGCTCACCAATGACCCAAACATCGACGCTGCCCTGCGGCGCAGCGTTTTAGTCAGAGGGCGATGCGACACTGTTTATAGCCATCGGTCCCGGCGTCGCGGCCCAAGGCCACGGCCGCCAGAGGCCAAAGGCAAAAACACGATGTTGCATGTCGATGCCGCTGCTGGGGTCTCAGGTAGTCATTACAAAAAGGAGTACCGGGATGGTCGAAAGGGCACAGCCCTACCGTGTCACCAATCCCCACCGTTTCAACCGCTAGGTTGGTGCCGCAGACCGGGAAGGATCAGCCGATCGTCCGCATTGGAGTTGCTGATCAGATCCGAATATGCGGTTGGTAAGAACCGCGCCTTTTCTTTGAGAGGGCAGAAACTTGGCGCGTGTAAGGTACCATTTCGTTTCCTCGTTGGTTCGGCTTGGCAGGGAGCACCATAACGGGACCAACGTGGTGACATTCACTCTGGCGTTCACCCGGAAGTTTGGGACGGGAATGAGCTGCTGTTGAGAAGGGTACCCTGTATATGGCGTGGTCAACCCACTGATCAAATTTACGCTAGTGTATGAAAGGGCTCATCGGTGATTGCTTCCGACATGTTGATGTTGTTGGACATCAACTAACAGCAGGTCATTACGACCTTGTAACGAGTGTCCCATTTTCACAAGGACCTCGCCTCCGGCACGGCAACCTGCCGGGATGGCACAGGGAAGACACCCCTGCATCGTTGGCAAGTCCTGCTGGAGCTTCTCCGTCTCCCACAGCACTGTAGCCTTCACAAGTCTTTTCGGTGTTTGGCGAATCTTGACTCGCCTTCACCATCGAGTCATTGGCCAGCAACATCGTCACCCCATGCAGCTCCGCCAGTGGCAACTCCTCCATAAGCTGCGCCTTTCCGGAACCAGCGCCTCTCATGCAGAGCAGAATAGTTCACGGGTCATCATTTCACATGAGCCTCGCGGCGACATGACCGAGCCCAATAGTAAGCTCTAGATCATATAGCTATTTCTTACCTATCACTTATCCAATCTGTGTCGATGAATTTCATCACCCGAGGTCCCCCCGGTGGAACTTCTCTTACAAAAGTCCCGTTATATAACCCATATCTCTTTAGTGGGAAGCGAAACACTAACTATGCATGTCCTGCAGTGCTCAAATGCCAACGCATGTGGCGGCTAACCCGGCTCACGAACCTACCAGGTTCCCATCGACCTCAGAACTAGCCGCCGCCTCTACCGCACTCTCTCAGCGGGAGGGCATGACGAGATGCGCCAACCTGGCCTAGGCGGTTGATTGGCTCAGGCGTGTGCGTTAGCCTACCCCTCCGTGCTGATACCTTGAATGGTGTTCACATATACACGTCTCCCTCATCGTACTGAGTTTCAAAAAGTGACAGAAAAGGCCCTAAGCGACTAGGTCCTCGTAATTGGGACAATGAGCGATAGACATTTCGACGTCATTTACGAATGTAGGACTTGGCGCTCAGTTTCATAGTCACCGTGCTGCCATGTGATCCCTCCTTGTCCCCTATATCCGTTTTACAGTGGTGAATTTGAAGTCACCTCTATCTTGCTAAGTCCTTGCCCACCACTTTCCAGTGAATACAATGCTACAATCTCTCCCTGGAGTGTAAAGGGGGACTTCCGTGTTATTTAACAAGGTCATCAACGCGTCCAGCTTGAGATGGACCATTTATGGCCATTCCTATTCTAGAATCAGACTTAAAGCCTGGTGTTAGTCATCGTGTCGCAAGCACTCGAGAGGACTCTTAACGGATCTACCTCTAGCTTGCACTATCGACCTGTTCGATACGTATGCTCCTCCCACGAAGATCCCATGCTGAATGAAACAGGCGCTTAAGGTCCCCATTCGGAAAAGTCTTAAATTCTATTGCCGGTTACGAGGAGCACTTCCTCCTCGGTGGACCACGTCTGCCAGCTCTGCTCTCCTTCTAGAGACAGGGATCCCTAGCTTCTAATTCGTGTGGGGGGGGGGGGAAAGAAAGGAGATTTCTAAGTACATGATATGCATGGCGAGGGAGAGCGGCGGCTAGCCGACAGGCTGATGGGTTGTGGCTGCATAAAAAATGGGCTGCTCTGGCTGGCTGGCGGCCCAGCCGAGCAGACCAAAAGGAGGCTGACGGACAATGAGTCTTTGAAGCCACCTTCTATGCCTATAATTAGGCCTCATAATTGTAGCCTACCAGGTCAACAGGGTCAGGGTGCGTCTTGTCAGTCTAGATTGTTGGAAATTTGGGGGTGACGCAACCCCTAAACCCTGACCGCGGGAAACTCTATTATACCTCGTAAACACGGTACAATCCGCAGTGAGCAATGGCTGGGGGAAGAGTATGAGCATGGCGTTATAATAAGCCCAATCGGGTGTGAAGATCCCACTATATGGGGCGGCTCTTGGTGGTGACCTTCATGACGTGGTCCATAGTTCAGTTCTACCACATTTCAATCGAGTTGATCACTTGGAGCGGCTTGACGCGGACAGTGTCACCTTGTGCAAACCGCAAAACCCAATAATTCCTTTCCGAGCGAGCTGCCCCTAAGCAGCAGCTATCACCCAGAGGCGAGGTCCTCTTGCACTCACATTGGAGACTCCCAGTTTCACACCCGCCGTCACCTACTTTGGCTGCTGGGAGGAGGATCCGCCGGGACGGCACGAGCCGTTCGTTACCTGGTACCCCCGAGGAGGGCTGTACCCGGGGTCGATCCTCGTGAGATCCCGTTTCAGCATAGCGTTATCCGGCGGAGAAAACTCCAGCTGAGAAGACGCCCTTGGCAGGCAGAACTCGGCGATCTCCTTTCCCGCTGTCGAGAGCGCGATCGTGGAGTTGCGCTATTGATGGGATGTACCGCTGTGCTCTTGAATCACGCGCTTGTGTTGTTAATTCATAGATGGATGGACCCGCTCTTTGTGCTGATGACTTAACTTGACTCTGTCGTGGCTGCCGGTTGAGCATGGATCCTGACTAGAGTCCCCCCTCCCTGCGGGTCTTTGCCCTTATACGGCTAAGGCATTGCGAGTCGGTTGGCGCAACGCTCGTGGATGAGAGTCAACGACTTGACTCCTCTTCCGGGTTCTGTAAGGATGACATGGAATGAGAAGGCTATGTTGGATGTCAATGATGGCACAGGAATAGCAAGGAAACGCTTCTAGGACCTGCCCTTTACGAGGTACATGTAAGTTTGCAGCCAGCGAACTACCCGAGCTAGTCGCGGCTTTGGGGGCTTCATGGGCATGTGCTGAGCAGGAACCGCTCGTCGATTAATCAACGGGTAGCGCGAAATGCGCCCTCTATTCACGGACGTTATCCGTAATAGTGTAGCCTACGCATGTGATACCACTCTTACAAAGACTACTCTCGGTTTCAATTTCAGGCTTGGCAGATTTCAACAAACAGGTGTCAATACTTCGTGAAGACTGATTCCCTTGTTAGATCATGACCGAGTGAATGCCTTCTCGGGCACAGAACTATCAAGCATATTATGGAGATAGCTGACCCTGCCGAACCGTGGAGCCAGCGGGCATAAGGTTCACCAGGGTCGAAGCTTATTCGGCAACCACGCATCAGTCGGCTTCAGAGTGAGGCTCTATGGGACTGAGGTATCAATCTATCCTAACCGCGAAAACCATTGATCAGTCATCGTGTTCGAAGATACTGGGTATAGTATCTATCGTGCAAATTACATCGTGTAATGATTTTCTGTGTATTTGGCTCAGCCTGGAAAATAAGGCTTAAACCCATTCGACCTTGCATTATGGAGATAGCAAGCACAGGAAAGAGATGTCGATTACATGACTAAAAAATATCAAGCACCGAAAAGAAAACATCAAACATAAGCACCAGCCCTCACCCTCGCCCTCTCGATACCCTCGAAGATCGAGCGCGCCCTGTCCTCGCGCGCGGCCGCCTCCCGCACGGCGCGTCTCTCGAGCCTCCTCGTCTCGGCGCGCCCCTCGGGCCCGCCCTCGGCCCACAGGATCCGCGCCCGGAGCCGCTCGATGGCGCGGTCCTCGCGCAGCTCCGACTCGAGCGGGATATACTTGTCGGGATTGCTCCCCGCTTCCTCGCCGCCGGCAGCGGCGGGCTGCTCGGGCCGACGGTGCCGTCGCCGGCGCCGCTCCCGGATCCACCGCTCCGGGAACACGGGGCGGCGGACGCGGTACCGGGACGGCGCATGCTTCCCGTCCCGGTTCCGCTGTCCAGCGCCAGCGGCGGGGAGCAGGGTGCGTGGTCGGGGCTGCTGTCTGCCAGCTCTTGCGCGCTCGCGCTTATGTGCCCCGGCGGACCCGACGTCCTTTAGTGGCGGCCGTTGTACACGGGCATGGCGGGAATCCGCGCGGCCGCTGTTGCCGTCGTTATCCGTAGTGTTAGCGGGCCGGCGGCGGGGCCCCCTGAGCCGCCCCCGTCCGCCCCGCGAGGCCTCTCCGAGGTAAAACTCCTGCCTCAGGGCATCGCTGCGGAGCTTGTCCTCAAGACGGAGGGGATGAGGATGAGTAGTAGATGTGATGGATAGGGGGTCCCGTTCCCGTCCGCGGGGTGAGGACGGCCATGATCGTATCTTGTAGGCAGGAGTATTTTGTAGTGCAACGGGACACATTAGCCAGAGCCTCTCGAGAAACCCCAGCAGCGTCTGTCTGTCCTCTGTTCCAAAAGAGGCGCGAGCTCGGTAGAAGTCCTTGAATCGCCAACAAGCAGAAATCCATCGTACCCGAAAACTTCATGGCGAGAAAGCGGTGAAGCACGTTTCGGGTTCCCTTTGTCCGCCATCGGGGAGGTAATCGCCAACCACTTTCCAGTGATATCGAGACCGAGCTACCCATTTCGACTTCAGTTGAATGAGAAGCATATCTCCGGCTAGTCATCCATAAGGACTAGCTTGCAGCCTCTTCAATTGCGCCCGGCTTGCTACCTAGTCGCGCTTTCGTAACGTTTGGTCGATGTAGCCGTAGTCGGGTTAAAGCGGTTTCCGAGTAGTGTTGAGGGCAAAGCTGACAGGTCTATTTCGATATCTCACCTTGAGAACAAGCCGGAGGAACACAACAGTTTACCTAAGAAGGCAAAAATGGGTGTTAGATACCATGAAAGGTATTGTACGCGCAACGATTTCTTCATTTGGTTATATCTGTGTCGAGAATATTGATTTCAACGCAGGGAATATCATACAACCCCTTTTTTCCCGGCTCCCAATCTTTCGTATCTCGTCCCAAATGATCACCAACATGCTTCGAGCCCCAAACACACGATGACACCTCATCGAAATGGCGAAGAAACCTCGATCAGCCCAGCCTGAAGATCCACGCGTCGCCTAATCTGCGGTTGTCCTCACCCAGGCCACCAAAGAGGACAACACCCCCTTCCTCGAGATCGCCTAGAGGCGCGCTCGCGAACCAGCCTCTCGGGCCCGGGCCCCGGGCGTCCAACTCTTCCTCGTCATCGTAGGGGCCCGTCTGGACCGGGGTCCACTCCCCCTCGCCCGTCTTCCGGCCCGCGGCCCGCCAGACGGCGTCCGTGAAGCTTGCCGCCGTCCTACTGACCGGCGGGACCTGGAATACCCAGACGTCGTCCCAGAACTTGCCGGCGGCCTCGTGGCCGGAACCGCTGGGGTCGCGCTCCCCGAGCATCAGAACCAGGTACTCACGTCCCTGGCCGCCGAAGACTAGCTCCATGCCAGCTACGCTACGATTACCGGGCCACGGCTGATCCAGACCGGCCGGAACTAGTTTTCCGGTCTCTGCGCCTTCCGAAGCCTGCGCAGGCGGCGCCGTCGGTGTAGGGGCGACTAGGCTCTCCCACCCTCCACGTGCGAAGACACCGATTTCGCCTCTGCTCATCTGGTCATCGAACTCATCAAGCCCTAGTGTTAGGACGTCTAGTTGTCCGCCTTGCTCCGTCTTTCCGTCGAATCCGCCAAACCGGTAGAGTCGGCTCTTGGCAATGGCGAGAGCGGGGCCGCCGCGGGCAGGTCCGGGCGCCGATGGGAGTTCCTTCCAGGTCCTGCTGCGGACATCGAAGGCCCACAAGTCGTTGCTCCGTCCGCCGTCGGCCAGGCAGCCGCCGTGTATGATGAATGTGCCGAACCCTTCTTCATCCTCGTCCGTAGCCCTAGCTGCGACGCTGCCTGCTATGGGCCTCTGAGGAATGCCGACCTCAGCAGAGTCGCCCTCGGCCCATTCTTTCCAGCTTGGTGCTCGACGCAGCGGCTTCTTTGCAAACTCGCGCGGTTTTTCCGTCGCCACAGCCGCAAAGTAGCTCCGCGCGGGAGGAATGGGGCTGTTGCGATAGGGGTCCAAGTATGTCCATGTGTTGGTTTTGGTCTCGAAGATCCAGACACGCCCCTTCTCGTCGATAGTAGTGGACCCTGCGGTCGAAGTGCGGCCACCGAAGATGAAGATACGAGTTCCAATGACTGCGCTCGCGTGGCCGATTCGCGCGCAAGGGACTTGAGCCGTAGCGCTTTCCTTGCCCTTCTCGGATGTGACGGACGACGGCTCGTCTGGAGACGGAGAGGTGAGCGGGACGTCAGTGAGGGGGTCTCTGAGTTCAGCGGCCGTCTCGTCTTCCTCGGGGACGGGAGCGGGCTGGTTCCTGGGACTTGGCTTGGCCTTGACTGCGTAGTAATCGGCGGGGGCACTGTTGGCAGGCAAGGCGATAACGTGCATGTCATTGTCAACGGGTTTCCGTGGCTCAACTTCGCCGCCGAAGATATAAGCCCTTCCCTCTACGACGTCGAGCGAATGGGAGGACCGAGGCAACGACGGGATGTCAACATGCTGCCAGGTTCCTTTCATTGTCCGAGGGCCTCCTTTCCTGTGCGGCATATGTACATAAGGCATTGATGGCATGTTCTGCGGAATTGAGTGCATGATGTCAGCTGTCCGCTGCTTCAGTTTAGCGAACGAGTCCATTTCGTCGGTTGGATTGGTGGTAGAAAGATTTTAGAGGGATAGCGATTGCGACGACAATGAGGGACGATTCATGAATGAATCAATCAATCAACCGAATGAGCTGAGGAACGGGGAAGCTAGTATTCTAGTCCGCCCTTGAAAGGTGTGAGTAGTTGCTGAAGGGGTTCCTGGTCCTGAGCTATTGTAGGCTGCGTAGGTAACGTATGTTAAGCTCAAGGTAGTTGGCCTGTCTTACGAGTGACGTAAGATTGGGGAGGGGCTGTGAACAACGCTTTGAAGCTTATCAAAAATTACCACGCTCAACGAGCCATGGAAAAGCACCAACGGATTGCATATATTAGGAATAAGAGAAGAACTATCATCTTGGAAGCTCGAATGCGTCGGAAATTCCAAATGATGTGAAACACTCCCTGTCTATTTCCCGAGAAACGGGAAGGGGAATTGACGAGTATGTTTCTCGTGCCGTGTCATACGGTAAGAGACTGCGAGTGGCATGTGGGCTAAAACCTGGACGCTATCTGGAGCGATACGTGGTTACTGGCAGGGGGTTCGGGGCGGGGTAGTTACGCCTCGTGACGCCAATGCCGGGCTCCTTATCGCCGCTACAACAACAAGCTTGTGCGCTAAGCTTCAGCCCAGGCCTCTGGCATGGCTTCTGGATCCACCACCTTGAGGGCGAGGAAGAGCCTACAGGAGTGAGGCATCTAACTTGGTATATGTTACACTCACTCTGTCATTAACCTACCTACCTATCTTGCTACATATGCTGGCGTAGATAGCGGCAGATACCTAGGTAGTCTTAGAGCATCCTGGCCTTCCCCTAAAAAGCCAATACTTACAAGTGAAGACGAGCAAGCAGGTCAGCATCTCCCCAATACACTGGTCAAATATCTTGGACCAAACGGCTTTGGGAAATCTTAGAAGGTAGGCTATGCTGCTCCTATTTTTCGTATACGTTATGTAATTTCATCTGTTCATCCCTGCCTGGACAAGAACGTATTTCCCCCCGAAATCCTAGTACGTACGTCATGAATTTCTGGAGCCAGGCTGAGGCAGCCAGGGAAGAGGCGACTCTTGAAACACACCCCACGAGACCGGTCTCGCGTACCTTGATAGGGTCGGGTCGCCTGCCGAGTACTCAGGCGGGATGAACTTGACAGATACCTTACCTTGTTGATAGTCTACTAGGTAGCTCTCCTGGATATGATGCTTCAACTAACACTAGCGACGTATAGAGATTGCCGCATGGCAGACCGCCTCGTCAACCGTAGAGCTACCAGGTTTATTCCAGATTGATAAACTTGGGAACGATGACATGACTAGCGCATAGCGGTTTGTTACCAAGTAATACCGGCGTCTTACTTTCCCGTAGCCCAAGCAAAAGTAAGAACAATAGAAGCTCATCGCATCAATCTAGTGGGGTCTAACATCTTGAGGACCTCGAATGGACCTGTCAATCGACTCAATTGCGGGACTTATATACACAAGCGTCTAGGCCAGCTCCATCTCGCGCCCCGTCGCAACCCAGCCTCTCCCGACACGCGTCCGCGGGATTACGTCTACAGGTCCGGCCTCGTCTTCTCGACGCCCCATGGCTCTTCCGTCAGGCTCGTAGGCCCGGCGCTGTTCTCGCATGTCTGGCGCCCGCTGAGGGGGCCCGGCGTCGGCACCTTGACCTTGGAGGGGTCGGTGGCGGTGGCGGCCTCCTTGAGCGCCGTCAGCAGCTGCTTGGTCGTCTCGGGCGTCAGATCCTCGTAATAGTCATCATTGATCTGGACCATGGGTGCGTTGACGCAGGCGCCGAGGCACTCGACCTCGATGAAGGTGAAGAGCCCGTCAGCCGTCGTCTCGCCCTGCTTGATGCCCAGGTGGTCCTTGATGGCGTTGACGATCTTGTCGCTACCGCAGCCGCCGAGCTGGCAGGGTGTCTGTTGGTAGATCTATCAGCCCTGATCTCTATGCGATCACACTGGGAGGGATATGTGCTCTGGATATTCTATAGCATCATGATTCCCGCTCCTATATGAATCCGCCCAATGTAGAAGGAACCCAGCTTTATTGGGTTGGTACAAAGCGAAAGTCGCCGACCAGCCCGGATATCAAAACGGCGCGGAGACTCACCGTAGTGCAAACCTGGACATGGTACTTGCCCACCGGTGACCGGTTGTACATGGTGTAGAAGGAAGCGACCTCGTAGACACGCGACGGCGGCATCTCGAGAACGCGCGCGACCTCATTCATCACGCTAATGGAGGTGAAGCCGTGTTGGCGCTGGCCCAGGTCTAACAGGGGCATCACGGCGGCCTTCTTGTATTGCGGGGGGTAGCGCTTGAGGATCTCGGCGATAAGGGCCTCATTTTGGGCGTTGAACTTGAAGGGGATGTCGGGGTTGTTGTCGGGTGTGTTCCGGTGCTATTGTTGCGAAGTGCACGGGTTAGCTGTGCTTTCTTTGGTCGTATGAGGAAGAGGGGCAGGAATAACCGAACAAGAGTAATTGAGACGGCTGATATGAGAGCCCATTTCGTAACCACTGAGCAGCAGAGAGACGAGCAACGAGCGGGTTGCTCAAGAGGGACAGACATACCACTGCGAGATCCGCACTTCTCCGGGAGCTACCGGCCGTGAAGGCTCGGATATGTGAGATATGCGGCCGTTGAGCTCGACACGCCGAGCGAGCAGCCGTCCTGAGAAGTGACGGGCTTAACTTGGACGCCATCCTCAGGGTTGTGAGGTTCAATTGAGTGCGGATGGCAAAGCTTCAGGCTCGGTTGAAATGTCGCTGAGTTGCTCGATTGACGATGGATTGTAGTTAATAAAAGCAATGTCATTGGTCAGAGCCATAAAAAGTACCTCACTAACAATTTCATGGTGGCGCTACAGGTGCCGGCCCACATAGTTTCCATGCGACACTGCTAAGACGCAACATATACTCCCAGCTTGAGCGCTTTTTATTTTCTAACGCATACATGAAGGATCCCATTCAGCGTTCGCCAGTCTCAGGCCTCGTCAAGGACAGCTGTTTATTGCACTTGGAGTATAGGTCAGCAATCTCTTGGCATTCTTTCCCACGCAACTCTGAGGTAGGACATACGGCCCTAATAAGTCTTCCAGAAAGAGTTATATATCTGAGCTGCGTACATTGGAACACACCGAAGGACTTGACAAAATCCATTCACGACGACCAAAAATCAAACGAATAGAAAACCCGGTACCCAGTGTCCTCCTATAATACTCTTTCCCCAATACTCCTACTAGGAAACAAAAATCAACATACTCATATCCAGACTAGTGTTTGATCCCAACTGGACTCATTCAGCAGTCTTCTCGGGGTCCTCGGGTTGCTCAGCTTCCTTTTCTTCATCTTTCTTCTCCTCAGAAGCTTCTCCATTGGTAGGCTTGGCTTCCTCAGCCACTAGCTCTTCCTTTTTAGCTTCTCCGTCGAACTCCGCGACAAGTTTCTTGACAGCATCGACAGTGGCGGCAGGGCCACCGGGCTCAGCAATCAAGACCTTGCCGGCTTTATCGACAGCGAAGACGCCGCGAATAGTGCCCTTGGGAGTTTTCTTGAGTCCAATGGCTTCGATCAAGGTGGCGCTGGGGTCGCACAGCAGCGTGTAAGGTAGGTTCTGCTTCTGCTTGAAAGTTGTGTTGGCCTTGGGCGAATCTGTGGAGAGGCCGTAGATGGCAAGGCCGCCAGCAGTAAGCGGCTCGTAGGAGTCTCGGAATAGACAGGCTTGGTTTGTGCCTATATCAAGTCAGGCTCCAGCAGCTCAGTGTGCCGCATATTATCATCAGGTCTATGCTTACAGCCAGGAGTCGAAGCTTTGGGGTAAGTGAACAGAACAACACCGGACTTGCTCTCCTCAATGAGCGCCTTCAAGGTGGTCTTAGTGCCGTCGTTGGTCTCAACCTCGCCACCGAAGCCCTCGAAAGTGATGGTATCACCAACAACGGGCTTCGCGGGTTTGGATGAGCCGTTGGTCTTGTCAGATTCGGCAGTCTTCCCTGTCACAGCCTCCTTGACCTTCGTAGCTACCTTCGAAGTCTTGGACTGCTTCTTGGGCGCCGGCGCCGGCGGAGGCGCAGGTGCTTTTCGCTTTCGGAGTTCGACAGGCATGGTGAGCTCACGGGATCAGAATCAAGCTTAAAAGGGGATGGAGACTGCAATTTTAAGACGTGATGCTGGGTCGCTAATAGCTTGCGATCACTTTGAAGCACAATTGGAGACAATTAGGGGAGATTCAGGTGAAGAGTCGATGGCGATTAGCAATGGGGGAAGGTCGACTCGAGGTCGACGAGGTTACAGGTAAACAGGAGGTCGTCCTAAGGACGGACCAATCACACAAGGCCTTCACGACAGCTGCATCACGAGGAACGGGGGACGCGGAACGGAAGAACAGGGATAAGGGTACAGTTCACGAGGGCACAGTAGCACAAGCACAGGGTCTGGGGGTTCTCGCACTTGAAGCATCGATCCTTCTGGGCCATTATTTAAAAATGGCCCGGCAGACGCGCTCGAGCCAGGTCCACGAGAGAGGCTGGCCACGGCTCCTGCTGCCCAGTTACAGTGCCCGTTGCTCCTGGTTGGGGATCGTGTTACGGGATGCGAGAAGAACCGATCCGAATGGTCAGAATCCTCGCGGCTTAATAAAGCTTGGAACCTTGGGTGGGGCGTGCATCGGCAGTAAAGTTAGTCCGTGGTTTCCGACCTAAACAGGTACCGCCCGGGCGACAGGTGCCCAGGCGCCCAGGTTGTCGAAGGGCTTACATCTGAACCATCGACTCCTCCTCCTTGATATGCTCAACCCCGGATCCTCCCTCTCTCCCTAACCTCCCCAAACCCAGGCCTAAGCGTCTGGTAGGATCCCGCGAAAATGATCAAGAGTAGCTATAGCTCTATCGAGGACCAGAATTAGAGAGTCGAGAGTCACGACGTCGAAAAGCAAAGTCTCAGTACCATTCTCTTCCCATCTGAAGTCGTCTCCTAGAAAACAAGCCAAGGCGCGTAGCTAGGTGAAATATTCGCAGCCGAATCTCTAAATGTGCCAGGATTCCACCTGATTCAGTTTCTTCTTCTATGACGGAAGAAGACGTCCTAAGCCCTCCGATGCTATCTTCCGTCTTCCGAGTACACTCGGTCGGTTATTGTCCAAGTTAGTCATGCAGTACATGGAGGAATAATGTAAACATGGTTCTAGTATTCTTTCGGGATAAACGAAGCACATTATATGGTGGCATTGTAACCTAGAAAACGACTCGACTGTGCTCAAGCCCCTGTCCTGTTACCGCTTCAACATCCTTCGGTTGACTCTTCTAGCCAGGCTTTATTCCGCGCACATCGAAAATAGTTAAGGAGGGGATAAATTAGATAACCACCTCCCAGGGCAGTGTAGAAGCATGCCCCTCCTCTACACTCATCCGAGTACTATGTTCACTATAGATAGTTGTCAAGGTAAGTGTCCAAAGAGCCCAAGAGTTTTATGAATGATTCTTCAGCATCTAAGTCTGCGCGTGAATACGCGAAAGAGCATCCTCTATGGAAATCGGCACAACGAACATAGAGTGCAAGAAGGCACCGAAACCTCCCTTGCAGCCAGGACCGAAGCCTCCTTCGCGCCCAGGGACCAACCAGAATATACTCCCCACCGAGGCCAGGCACATATTCGACGCAGGAAAGGCATCCAAGCTCAAGCGAGCTCGTCCTTATAGATGATGCCATCCTTCATGACGAACTTCACCTTCCGCAGCGCGCCGAGGTCCTTCTCGAAGTTGCCATCGACAGCAATGATGTCGGCGGCGTATCCCTCCTCCAGACAACCGAAGCGACGGCCGCACAGGTCGCCACCACAGGCCTCCCAGCCGTGGAGCGTGGCAGCGCGCAGGACGTCCGGGAGCGGCAGGCCGGCGTGGGCGAGGAGATCGAGCTCGCGTGCGTTGTCACCGTGGGCGAAGGCGCCGGTATCACCGCCGGCCGCGACGCGGACTCCGGCCTCGAAGGCTGCGCGCGTGTGTGCGAGGATGGCGTCGAGCACCCCGGGGACGTCTCCGTACCAGTCCTCGTACACAGTGAGCGTGGGCACGAAGATGGTGCCGTGATCGGCCATGGCACGCACCGCCTCCTTGCTGGGCATGTAGCCGTGCTCGATGGTCGTGACGCCGGCGCGCGCCGCCATGATGACTGCCTCGGGGCTCTGCGCGTGCGCCGAGACCGGCGCCCCCGACTCCTGCGCCTCCACCACCATCGCGTCCATCTCCTCCTGCGTGAACAGCAGCGCGTTCGGGTTCCTCTGGCCTGTGAACGGATGGCTCGAGGGCGGGAACATGATCTCGGGCGCGCCCGGCCACGAGGACGGCGGGAACCGTAGGGACCGCTTCCGGTAGTCGGCATAGAACTTGACGATGTCCGCGCCGGCGCCCACTGCAACATACAAGCGAGTCAGTCAAGCTGTCCTTTCTGACATGATAAATAGGAAAGAGCCAGGCGTTGTTGAATATGTCATAGGAAAATGTATATATAATAGCGAGAAACACGGCTCGGATGGAAGGGAAGGTAGGGGGAAATAAAAGAGATGGTTTGGTTTGGGAATGTACTTACGGCGTCTCCGCACAGCGGCCCGGACACCGTCGACGCCATCGGCGGGGTCGGAGATACGCGGGTTGCAGCACCCCACGCCGGGGAGTCTGTTCTCGCAGCGGAGCTCGTAGCCGGCGCTAGAGGCGATGCACTCGGTGGCAACGAACATGCGGGGGCCGGGGACGAGGCCGCGGTTGACGGCGTCGCGGAAGTTGGCGTCAGCGTCACGCAGGCCCTCGGTGCCGAGGTCGCGGTACGTCGTGTAGCCGGCGGCGAGCGCGGCGCGCGCGTGGTTGGTGGCACGCACCACCCGCTCCACCACGCTCTCGTCGCGCATCTGGTTCAACGGACTCGCCTCCGAGTACGGGTGCAGGAAGATGTGGGTGTGCGAATCCACGAGGCCCGGGAGCACGGTCAGGCCGCGAAGGTCGATGGTCGTCTTGTGGGCCTCCGGTGTGGCGGCCGCCGTGTCGTCGGGTAGTGCCGTCGGCTCATCGTGGTCTCGCTCGTAGACCTTAGTGATGAGGCCGGTGCTCGGGTCGATGACGAGCGAGATGTTCGAAATGAAACATTTCTGCTTCGGGTCGAAGAGGGAAGAGGTAAGAACCGTGATCTCGCCCTTGAATTTCTGCGGCATAATGTCTTGGGGCATGGTGGCAGTCTTCTTTTATCTGATTTTGTTGACTGCTTGTTGGTCTGGATTCGTAGAAGAGAGTGGGAATCACCACGAATAATATGGGGGGTTGGGATGATTTAAATACCCGAGTGCTGGGAAAACCTTTGGAAGGCGGAGCCAAACCAGACTACAGCGGAGCGAATGACCAGACGAGGGAAATGTTTGCTTCTTCTCACCTCTAATCACGCGCTCTCACCTTTGGGAAATGGGGGACCATAAACCAAGGAGATGACCCGTTGCAATCAGAGTCTTCCATCTTTGTGCACCCATCAGGAACCCGTCGACGATGCATGTGGTGTACCACAACACCCGCTTCACGTAGTCACGGTCTAGTATTATTCCTATGGACTAACTTGGCAAGAGCGAGCTGGTTTCGTGACCTAGAGCAAGCTGAATCTTCAAGTGAGGAGACTGGCACAGTAATAGCATCACCGAGGGCTGGGTTTCAAAGTGCACCTCCATCTTCATCATAAGCATTGCCTTAGACCAGCCATAGTCGAAATCTGAAGCAGTCGTGTTCAGGGACTTCGGCGACCAATATGCACTTCTGGGAAGTATACTTGAGGAACTTCGAGAGAATGTCCGAAAGAAGCTCATTTCCCCCATCAGAAATATCACGGTGAACGCCATCCGAGCAACGCCCATACCCGTAAAACAGGCCATCCGCGAGAGCCTCGCACAACGACCTCGCCTCTGGATTTGGAAGGCTCCCGGCCCGAGCTCCCCTTCCATCGGTCGTGTTGGCCGGCACTCCTCATGGCCCTTAATCTCGGTAACCTGCCCGTCTCCGTTTGCCTCATCCTCAAAGATGTGCTCTCGCTCCTCCCACGTTTAAGACCCCCACGGTTCAGGGAGCTTCCCCAGATTTACGGCTACCTCCCAGAGAGATTCGTCCGTCTCGTCATCGAACGCGTCAAACAGTCGTCCTTCAGTACGAATCTCGAATGATGTGTACCTTAAAAGCCCACAAGTCACTACCGACACCTATCTCTGTTTCTAAGGTATACTCGGGAAAGCAGTATATCTGCGGGATTCCAAGGTCGCCCAGGCGGGCGTGCGGTTTCAAAAGCCTCGTCAAAATCGACATCACAAGCTCTTACCTCAATGAGGCCATAGGCATTGTCCGATGTCATAGTATCCCAAGTGACGGGGCACTAGATACCGAGGCGCCGTGGTGAGATCATGTGTCCCTCCAGAGCTTGTGACTACCCTGGCTGTCCTTGGCCTCCCGAGGGTGTCGAGGACTTCCTCCTCGGACGGGAACATCTAACCCAGATATACGGGCCAGGATGTTTCGCCGGCCAGAAGTCTTTCGAGGTGGCTATCAGAAACATGCTCGAAGAAGTTGGTCGGATAACGCTTACCTCCGTGACATAAGCCCTTAGCGTGTACGGCCGTCATTGCCTCCGTCGCTAGAAAGCAAAGCCGTCTAAGAATATCACGTAGATTCCCGGCGCGGGCAATGTGTAGGAGTCTAGGCCCGCGAGGCCCAAGGACCGGGTATGCAAATACATAAGGCAGCCCATTGGGACCTTTGATCTCGAATTCATCCAGCGGCATACAGAAGTGCTCGGCGCTTCATTCTCGTCGCGGCCAAGCCTCGAGAAGCTTATTTATCCTCAGCTCGGAGCAGTCCTTGGTGGATACCTCTCCCATGATGATTTTCAGAGCCAAGCCCCGCGGGGTATCGCCCATCGTGTCGGGACAAAGTCAAACATTTGCATAGCCACCGCTTCGAGTTTATGGGCGACTTTATAGCGACCGTGAAGAAGATCGCCTAATGGACTGGGTGGTGGCCGCCAGACTCATAGTCCCATATCTTCTCTAGCCCCGATGGAGGGCCCTCGATCACCAAGTCAATAAATAGCCCTGGCCGCCTGCTTGGTCATCCTCTACTGTGCGGGAAATTGGTGTAACATCCGACATCCCGCCGAAGAACGGAAATTGGAGTGAAACTAGGTCTAGCAGTGTATTAATGAGTTTCTGGTATTTTCCTAAAGACATGGAGTGCTGGGGTTGCGATGTTGGCCAATGGAGGAATTGATCGGTGATTCGGCTGCTGAGACCAGGATATTAACAGGGGCGAGCATAAAAACCCTTGTACGGAACGAGTGCTTTCGCAACTTTCTGTATTCGCGTCCAGAGACAACTTTTTAAAGAAGGATCAAGCTAGGTAAAGTGCTAATGAGTAACTGTAATGTGCCCTGACTAATGACCACCGAATCGATCTCCCGCTTCTCGCAAAACGCAGCCCCTTTTGATGTACCTCCGTTCATAAGCACGCGACAGCGTCCTGACCTTCACGTTTGGGCCTTCCCCCATGTTACTAACCAACCTCGTCAAGCTGATTCCCTGTCTCTCTAGTCATCATCATGGGCGCGCTCCTCGCCAACCTGTTAATATGTGAGCATGTCGTCTCATTCACGAGCTAATAGACTTACGCGAAGAGCACCATCGCTCAGCAGCCCCTCAGACCAAAACCCGTCAAGGGACGGAGTCGACCGTACAGCATCGCTGTCATGCGTAAGCAATAGCCAAAGACCGAAGACGGGCTTGGTTAGAAGGTCGAGCACAGCATATGCGATGATTTCACCATCCACGCTGGCAATGCGGGCACCCTGGGCAAAGCCCCAAATGCTACTTTGATCAGTACGTATTACGCGAGCAGGAAACGATGAACTCACATGGGATAGACGGTCCAGGGAATCAGAATGAAGAGCGAGGTCACTCCAAAGAAGGACCTAGTTCGGTTGTCCTTGTTCGCTACAGCTTTGCGGCCATTATATACAAGCTGGTAGATGACAGTCAAGTAGGAGAGGCAGGCGATCGCATACCAACCCCATTTCTGGGCTTCGAAGTCACCGAAGGCGGCAAAAAGACCAGTGAGAATCATGATTACGTCCGCTGTAATTGTGACAAGAATGCTATAGCCGCTGAGACCGGCGAGGAGAGTCAGATCTAAGAGCAGAAGAGGCGTAGTTAGGCTCCACTGGGACATGGTCAGCAATGGCTCTCTATAAAGTTGGGATTCAGCGCGGTGCGGGACTCACATCGACATAGCGAGCCCAATAAACCTGACGCTTCGTAATCTCGATGATGCTGTGACTGCTGTTCTCCTTGGTAGAAACCGTCTGTAGAGCCACACCATCTCCGGTGGCCATGGCGAAATATGATAAGAAAGCAATGGTAGTGATCAAGGATGTAATGAAATGAAAGAGTCGTTTTTGCTAGTCATTTGTTAACTCTTCTGGTTCAAGGGGCGAGCCGATTGCTTCTGTAACGTACCACTGGAACTCTCGAGGCCAAGTAGTAGAAGACGAGCGAAGAGAGTCCCATAAGAGCACATACAACCCTAATCATACCGGTTAGCTAGCTCATGGGAAGTTGTCTTGGATAGCATGGCACCGACCATAAAGTCCGATGGCCCGTTTCAGTAGCACTTTGACTGAATATCAGTGGAATAGGATCGGGTTTCACAGTAGGCAATGGGGTTGGGGTAGGTGTCATCGTTGTCGTAGGTCGGAGGGTAAGGGTAGCTTCCTCCACGAACTCCTGAGGTACGATCATTGTGGCTGATCTTAATGTTTTTGTGCTTTAGGTGGGTAGATTTGATACTGGGCTGAACAATTCGTCGTGAGAATGAGGAGCGTTGATCTGTTATATGAGAAGGGCACGAGCGAGTACGTTTCATCAGACGGGACACTCTCTGATGAAGACCCCGCTTAAGGTGCCAACGCCACCAAGTTCAGGATCCAAGGCATAAAAGAGTGGTGGCGTCACTTCTGTTTCGATGTACGACGGTATTGACCAATTAGAATGTCGCAGCCGTTACAAATAAGGTAATCACATGCTGTGCTCCTGCGATCTCCCACCTTTAGAGCTAGGCAGCCGTCGCCGTCGCAAACATTACGCTACAGAAAGTCAGGAGCCTGTCTAAACTTAAAGAGGGCTCATCTTGATGATCTACAGAGTCTCGAACTTAACGGCTCTCTAGTGCCGATGGTAAACGAACGGCAGTAGTCTTCGAAGGCCAGAACACGACTACTCTTCGGGGGCCTTAAGTTGTCCGTGTGAATGAATAAGTACAGAGGTGTTGATCACCGGCGAGTGTCCAATTAATTGCTTGAACAATCCATCAAACATCCTTCATCGGCAGGATTCGACTAGGACGTCTTGCCTACCTACCGGAGGTATGTCACTGACTGATTGATCTCACTTATACCTTCTGCAGGCAAGCAAAACTTTGGGAGAGTGAACGAAATCCCACTGCCAAGCGCGTAAGCATGGGGGTAGCTATCTCGATCTGTCCAACTTTAATGTCGCTCCGCCACCGAGAAATGACGTAGAGCTGACATCTGCTCGACGTTGTCTGCTGGGAGCTCCGAACACTGGAGGAGCCGTAGACGCCTTCGGAGGCATCCCTGTTGAAGCATCGAAGAGGGCATATTAGAAGAACCAGGCGCCATCGCCTCATCTGGTTTGGAGGGTGAAGCCAATAGTAATGATGGACATGTATGTACGTACATCTTCAACCTCCTCGGGGTTGCGACAGCGATGAGAAATACCTCTAGCCGCGCGGGTAGCCGGAGTCCGCGGAAGAACTGCTGATGGGTGTCTCTTGAGCGGGAGCCCAAAGATCACCTTTTTTGGCCGGAATTGAAGCAGCAAATGGCAAGCAAGCCTCAGGACATTGTGTCACCTACATACAACCTTGGATTCCGATCATACTACCATGTATGAAGCTCAAGAAAAGAGTAGAAAAGGGCCAATCAAACGTAGATACAGCGCGTTAATTCTCAAGTTCTCCAGTCCGGATAGAAAACGCGGAACGGAAGTCAAGGTCTACTGTACCTACCTACCTTTTACTAATGCAAGATAAAGACGCAAAAAAGTCCCAAAAAAAGAAACAGCAAAAACGAAAAAAATGAAAAATTAATGCGGTGTGTGCGGATCGAACGCACGACCTTTAGATTGACTTTGGTAATGAAGTTTAACTTCAGTCTAACGCTCTCCCAACTGAGCTAACCCCGCTTGTTGTAAAGATCATTCTGAATTCTATTTGTATACGGTTCCAGCAGCGAGGTTTCTTTGCAAGATCTGGTCTGGTCTCAGTTTCCTCCGGCCCGGCGGGTTCCCACAGAATTGCAGTCTTGTGGGGACACCGCAGGTCGGTACGAAGGTCGAGACTAAAAGATTACCCGACGTGGGTTGCAGCTTAGTACAAGCATTAGCGATGAGCAATCCTATTTGGGCTACTATGTATATTTTTTATTTTCGTGCCGCCCTTTACAGCTGGCAATATCCTAGTAACCTCTATGAGACCGACCATGCCACCCATATGCAAAGGGGTTGTAACACTGGATGGAAGAAGTGGTCCGACTAGTTATTATTACGTGTATTAACTTCTAGAGACGTAGGACAGATTGTCCAGGCGGAATGGCATGGCATACGTCCATTAATACTACGTTTCCCCGGTCATCTGTGACGCCTGCCTGAACCCTCTTTTGAGCGCACCAAGTGTTGTAGGCACGGGGCGTCCACGAAGTCTTTTGTATGATTCCCTAGCACGAATGAGGATTTTTATCATGAAAATGACATGGGGCGTTCCTTGCCACGACTCGTCGGTATAATAGGCATACATAGGTATGAAATTGACAGATGGTGCGCCGTTACCTATTGACTCTTTTTAGAAGACTATCACCGTTCAAAGTTATCTGCTCGGTGGTGGGATCAACAACCTGCATTGGAAACTGTTCTTGAAGTAGACTTCGCCGTCACCAGAGCATCATTTGTTGGTATGTGAGAAAACAGTCGCGAAGGGGCTGTTAGTCCTAGACAGTTTTAGATACTGCGAAATAATACGACTCAGACTTGGAGCATATGAATAGTGCGTATGGTACGGTAGTAATTGTGTATAATGCCCCTTAGGGTTGTTAACCAAGACTATCTCATATAACTACCCGATGATCTATTTGCCCATAGTATGGCGATTCGCTTGACTAGAGCCGATTAGACAAGAAGCAAACGGAAGGCTCACATCCTATCAAGAGCGAATCAAAGCTTCCCCGCCCCAACTCTGACAAAAAGGGCCTCAGCCTTGGCCAGCACCGTCTCATTCTCGTCTTGCATGGTCCCCGCCACCAGCATCTTGCGCTCGCCCAGCTCCACCAGCTTCGCGGCAACTAGGACCGTGCCCGGCACCGGCACGGGCTTCAAAAAGGACGTGTTCAGATAGGCCGTCATAAACATGTCATGGAAGACCCCCCGCTCGTGGTTGATGTCGACGATCATGCCCAGGACCTCGTCGAAGACGGCCGTTGTGACCCCGCCGTGCAGGACGCCGGGGAACCCACCCATGCCTTCCCCTAGCGCGACGAACGCCTGTAGTTCGTCGACGCGCGCGTCGCCCTGGGCCGGCTTCTGATAACATGCGACGACCGCCGGAAGCGTGTCGGGGGTGTTCAATGAGCGGGCGAAGAGAAGATTCGTCTGCGGGGGCGCATCTTTGCGCTTCCAGTATGGGATCCAGACGGCTGTGTCAGGGCGGCTGAGGTGTTTTGCACACCAGGGAATATCTGTAAAGAACTTTAGATCCGCTTGCACTGATTCTTCGAGCGACTTCATTTTAGCAAAGAGGTTGGTGCAGAGCTATTCCCAGCCTTAGGACTGAGAAGTCGAAACGCGGTTGGTTGGTGGCTGTAATCTCTAATATAACCTTATTGGGATAACGGCCCCGGCTCTATCCCCATTTAACGCATGTATCTGTACGTGGTTCTCGGATGAGCCTAGTCACGCTGCTACGGCGCTCTTCTTACTGTATTGTACTTAACTGGCAAGGCACATTTGCGTTCCTCTTCCGGAGAACTTCTGGGCCAGAATCGAACACGGATATATACTTGCCTAGGCCTACCTTAGCAAGTAGCTAAACTTACCAATTCCGGTACGCTCTCTCCGCTATCTCTACAGGTTTGCTCACACTGGATGTTAAGGAGACGAAACCTTGCAACGCTGATTAGCTTCTACCGCCCCCTCGGCTCTCCCAGACCTTGAGCCTATTGGCAGTGTCTCTAGAATATCCGCATCAAACAGATGGATGAAAATGGCAACAGAGGCGATGGCTCGCTGACCAAGTCGGCATGAGGAGGCTGGAATGGTGACAGCTATCGGCACTATTTCAGAGTCATCTCCCAAGTCTAAAAAGCCATTCTCGTTCTATGTATCAGTCTTTGGACTTGGGCTGGTGGCCTTGATAATTTCATGGGGCGCTACCTCTCGCGATCGCGCTACCGATGAGCCGATGGCCTCCCTTGGCTTAGAGGCCACGTCTTCGAGATTTCTATCAGTGGATTGCTGTCCCCAGCATTTCTGACTCTTTTGCTTCCAGGCCATCGTGAGCTAGCTGCATGGGACGGCACTAGAATCCTTCTGGGCCCAGTATCTCCTTCACCCTCGGTATCCCCATAACCCAGCTCATATACGTGAGTGTATCTGATGTCCTGGGTCGCAAGCCGCCGCTCTACGCCTAATTGGTCCTCTTTGTTGTTGGCGCGATTGTCTTCGCCGTGGCTGACAATATGGCCGTCCTTATCGCGGGACGCCTCGTCCAAGGGTGGGGGAGGCGGGCTATACGTGCTCCAGGACATTATCCTGGCCGACATCACGAGTCTCAAGGAACGGCCGATGTACCTGGGTTTGCTCGCCATAGGCATGACGTTAGGGACTGTCTCCGGTCCTATGGTTGGCGCCCTTCTCAGCGACTTCGCTGACTGGAGGTAGATCGGATGGATCAATTTGCCGATCGTCGGTGTCAGCTTTTTGGCCTTTGTATTCTTCCTTCGTTTACGCGTGATTACTACGTCCTTTACGGCCAAGCTTCACCGGCTGGACTGGTTCGGTATGTTACTATTCGCCGTCGGCGCCACTGCTATGGGACTGCCACTTAGCTAGGCCGACGCATTGTACCCCTGGTCTTCGTGGAGAACCCTTGTGCCCTTCGTTGTCGGCCTGGTGATACTTGTTATTTTCGGGTTTTACGGAAGGTAAGTCCCCGTGGAACCAACCTTGCCCTTCCGTATCTCCTCAAACATCACCCAAGCATCTCGTCCCTGATCACTGGATTCGTGCACGGGATGGTCATGTACACGATGCTGCAGTGCCTCCCCTTGTTCTTTCAGGCGGTGTTCCTCGAGCCTCGCCTCAAAGCGGCCCTGTCAAGCCTCCCGGTTCGCTGTCTCGCGGTGGCCTTCAGCTTCGTCGCGCCGGTTATCATACAGCTCACGCGTCGGTACCGCTTACTCCTTTGGCTGGGCTGGGTCATTCTCACAGTGCTTTTGGGACTGTGGTGTCTGGTAGGCCAAACCACTTCTTGGGCTGAAGCATATGTATTCCAGTCCATGGTCGGCGTGGGCATCGGCACGATATTCAGGGGCGCCCAGGTTCCGATGCAGGCTAGCGTAACTCAAGTCGACGACACGGGCCTCGCAGTGGGAAGGCTCATCTTCATCCGTCTCTTCGGCGCACTGGTCGGTCTCTCTATCGGATCTACGGTATTCAACTCCATTTTCCAGAAATCCATTGCAGCTTTAGGAACACTCACGGAGCCTCTAAGGGCCCTGGATGACGCGAGCTAAGCCATCAGTTTTATAACCGTCCTTAGGACTTTAGACCTGCCGAGTGAGTTAATGACCAGTCTTATTAAGGCGTACCAAGTACCGTTCCGGGCTATTTGGATAGTTATGACGTGTCTTCCTGGAGTAGGCCTTTTCGTGTCGTTGCTCATAAAGGAGCTCACCGTGGAGAGAGAAAGGGTTGGTAGACAAGGCTTCGAGCAGTCTTCTTGAGATATGGTAGGTCCATTTACGAGGCTGTGATCTAATAAAGGGGGATCAGCGGGCTGGACCATAGGGAAAGATAGACTGCACATTTAGTGCGGAACGCAAATGATGTGCTGACTGCCTTGCGTCCAGAGGTTAGCGGAGATCATCGGTTTTCATCTCATAGACTACATAGAAGGCAATACACATTCACCGAGGCTTGCAATCGAACCACACAAGGCAAGTCGCTTTGCTCAAGTAAGTATGCATATTACACCCTGGGAATCGGCGGCCTTCGGCATATCGCCGTGGGGCGCCCGGAGCTCCCATACAAAAAGCTAAGGTACAAATAGCAGCTCTTTTGAACGGCCTGGAGCTGACTTCCTCACCGCGCCCTCGGAATATCGTATCAGCTCCGATCGCAGAACCCTGGCGATATGGCTCTCTGGAGCGAGAAATGAGTAAGACTTATGTAAGGAGAATACGACTATCCTTCTGGACGTGGGCGAAACAATTCCTAGGGGGAGTTCGCCGCCCCTGTACAGAATGGACAATCGGTCGCTAAGGCCTGCTCGGTAGAATTGGAAAGAAGGGCCCTCGGAGGCCGAAGGCAGGCCTATATCTTTCGAATATCGGCTCAATATTCCTCGTAGGCAACCACTCGTCGGTTTGACAATCTCCTAGGAGTACGGGACTCCGAACAGTCCGAGTTCGCGGAGCTGACCCAGAGCGTGAGCGGCATAAATCCAGGAGCTTTCAGACCCAGCGACGAATTGATTCTGTTATTCCAACCAAGACCGCGTCTTTGAACTTAACACACGAGGCCCCTCCGACGATGGAAAAGCCGCATTTTCCTGAGGGGGGAAGGGACACATTGAACGGGCCTTCTGTACAAGACTGCTATCCCACCTTTGAGGCGCATCGAGCACAGCTCAACCGCGATATCAACAGCAAGAGATACGGCAATGCCATTCGAGAGTTTTGGGACGGTGAACAGGTCAAAGTCCAGACGAATGGGACCGTCCGGATCTTTCTTGACTCTACCTCCGCTGCACTTCAATTTCACACAAGCAAGAGCGATGCAGCAAAGATCTAAGAATAGGGTAACTCAGCAACGATACGGTTTGAGACAGACAAGGTAGCACGCTTTGCAGCCGGAGAGGTCGTCTTATCGGAAACTATATAGCAAACTGAAGACCGGAAAAGATGGCAAGGAATGGGGGCTGCAGATTAATAAGGAGGTATATACTATAAAAACTCGCGCTACTACCACTGAGATTTTAGAAAATAACATGTCCTCAGGGACGGCCATACAGCGGTGGGGTGAGCGGTGTCTGCGCAAAAGCAGCAAGGGCGCTAAGCCTAACTCATCGTGCGCAAATCGGCTTGGGAAACCCAGTAGCCCAAATGGAAATGCACGCTTCTCGAGGGGCAACCGGCATTAAACAAGTGGCTGACTATAGAAAGCCAAAGCAGGATAGGGGGTCCTTGGGCTGTTTATTTTGCTGCTGTATTATCAGTAAATGAACCGGTCGACATCACCAGCAAGCACCCCCTCACCTTTTTCTGAAGGCTCCTTGGGTAGCCCCCCAGTCTCGCGGCCGGCCGCCAGCCACAGCAGGCCCACCAGACACCTTCTTCCCCCAGAACCCCACTAGAGCTGTACCTACAGTACAAAATAAGGACTTGAAAAGTTAGCTTATCAGTGGTATGGTGTATCGGTCCCCCTCCATCCAGCATAAGATACGTACGTAATAAGAGCTACCTACCTTAAAGACTGGGTAAACCACAAGGCTGCACCGCCAACAGCTCGGCCAGAAGTATGCGACGGTAAACCACGTCGATTTTCTGTCCTTCCTTCTTACATCTCATACGGCAGTAAATACCGTCCACTTACTTACCATTTCCCACCATGGATCAGTACGCTGCAGTACTGCTGTCCTTCCCGCCCGAGGACACCCCACCTGATCTTGAGAGCTACGACAAGGCCGTCAAGAACCACCTTAATCAAGTCACGCGCATACTCAAGGACAAGAGCGCCGACCTCGTAACTTACGGTCCTCAGCTTCTCGAGGTATGATATCTTACTCTTTATCCCGTATGTTCTGTCTTCTTGACCATTGGCTGACTTGGCACGCATAGCTGCTCAACCCAGCCGTGCATTCACTGTCATATCTAGCCGTTCTCCATACTCTCATCCTTCCTGGCTTAGCTACCTCTGCTTCCCGCGAATACCTCTTAGAGAAGGTCGTCCTATTTATGATATCGTTCGACGGCCTACAAATTCGATATGCCGGACCCCACCTACAAGATGTGTTTGCGGCCGTCGGGGGTGGCCAGTTACTTCCCCCTTCTGTGGCTGTCGAGATCTTGGCCACGGCAATTCTGAAGCTCGACCCTACTGGCAGCATGCTCACTGCTTCCCACATCCTCCTTGCCAGACTGGCATACGGCACCAACAACATTGAGCCCGCGCTGCAGGTAGTCGACAAGAGCATAGTATTTTATCCCGGCATGGCCAACCGCGGAGAACCACAATACCTCTGCGACCCTACTCTACCTCCCCCGTCATATATCGCACGGGAGACCGGTCTCACGGCAATACTCAAGTCCCAGTTGGTCATGGAGTATGACTTACTCTGTGGCATGATGTACTGCTCGAGGAGAGACTGGGCAAAGGCGTCCGAAGCCTTCCTAAGGATTATTACGTTCCCCGCGCGGGAAAACGGTGTGAACAAGCTCATGGTTGATGCTTACAAGAGATGGGTTCTGGTCAGTCTATTATGGAAGGGAAAGCATGTCGACAATCCCTCGCCATCAGGACATACGGCAAATAGATATTATGAGGTCCTGGGCAAGCCGTATACGGCGATCGCGGCTCTTTTCGCCACCGACAACGCGCAAGCCTTGAAGCACGAGGTCGACTCGAACGCTCAGATATGGCAGGAAGACAACAACATGGGTCTGATACAGGAGGTCCTAGCCGCGTATCAGAAGTGGCAGGTGCTAGGACTGCAGCAGGTATACTCCAAGATCTCGATCCCCGAGGTGCGGCGCGAGACCAAGAGCGCCGAAACTGGCAGCAACCTGCCCAAGGACGAGGACGTCGAGACGCTGATCCAGAACATGATCATCTCTGGCATGCTGCACGGCGTGGTCGAGAAGAACGACGACGGCACTAGCTTCCTGACCTTCCTGTCGCCCACCACGTCGCTCTCGGAGCAGGACTTCGCGAAGGAGCTCACGCGCACGGCACAGCGCCTCCAGAACCTCCGGCCCCTCCTCAGGGCCACCGACGAGCGCCTCGGCACGCACAAGGAGTACATCAAGTACGTGATCAAGGAGTCGAAGCGCGACAAGACCCAGCAGGACTACGCCGCCGGCCACCACTTCGAGGACGAGGTCGACGACGAGGACCTGATGGGCGGCATCGTCTCGACGGGCTAGGATAACTTGTCCGATGATCCTACCAGCACGCCGTCGTCGGATGACTCCACTGTCCTGCTCTTCAGGGCTGCTGGGTTAGATTTGAGATCCTAGTGACCTTTCGCCGATGCGCTAGGTTACGTGCTCAGCTGAGGGAGGGCGTGCAAGAAAGCAAGAAGTTTCGGCACGGAGCAAGCGAATCAACCCTGTTGATGGTAGCCCCATTCATCGAAGGAACCCATATGTGCTTACGACGCCTAAGCACACATACCGGAGGGGGGTACCGGCGTTGAGAGGTAGGGGCAGGTGTCAGTCGGTCAAGGGGATTCCGCATTGGCGTTTTTTTGGACGACACTGTCATGGGACACTAGCTTCAGAGTTAGAAAGCGACCGGGCCCAAGGCAGAAGAACACAGATAGATCCGGCCCGCTCGTGGATAGCTAGCTGGAAAACACCCCCATAGATCATCACAGTATTTATTTCGCTCAGCAGACTCAATGAAAAAAGGGCTGTGCAAAATGAGTGAAAGTTGGACTTCGTATTAGTCTTATGTTCGTGCCGGTGACCTTTCTTTCCGTCACCGTGGTGCCCACTGGCCTGATACATCCATCCGTCCGTACGTACAGTACATCACCTCTCGTGGGTAGCTAACTCCTTGCCTTATCCGCGTCCATGTCGACGCCCGTTTCGTAAGCCGCGTGACAACTATACTGCATCCGTTTTGCTCCCTTCCCCACATAGCTGTCATAGACAGAGAGGTTCGATAATGAGCTACAACAACGACAGGACGAGTCCCGACCCATAACGACAGGTGGGACGCAACTAAATATCTCGACAACCAGCTAACTAAGTCAACAGCGCATGCTTCAATCTCATCTGTCATACCTGGCTGACACTTGCGCGCGCACCCGCACCTGGTTAAAGGTAACCCTCCGCGGGGTCTGTGATATACATGCGACATTACTCATGACGGAAGCGATCACAAGAACGCCTCTATTATGAGCTGACGTCGAACTGCTTGATCAACTCCGCCAGCTTCGCGGCCTCGGCCTTGAAGTCCAGCGGGCTGGCGCTCATTACCTGATACCGCACCCTGCACGAAAACCACCGTCAGTTACAGTTTCCAGGCCTAGCAATTAGGAGGGATGGCGAAAACAAGAAAGAAAAATGGATGGGATGAAAGGGTGGAGGAGTGGGAAGTGTCCACCAAGAGCGGGTAAAAACGCACCGTTGATTATCACCGTAGGTGTCCATCTTGGCGCGACACCTGAAGTTGAGCTTGGTGCAATTGGCGGCCTCGAAGATGGACGCGAGCTGCTCCTCGTTGTTCTCCTTGATCTCCATGATCTCGTCGGCGGAGCGCCCGCCCATGACGATGCGGCCGACGTCGTCGAAGCAGCTGAGCCAGAGCTGGCCCGTGTGATCGTTGACGTTGACGCTCATGATGTAGCGGTACTCGGGGCGAGGGTGGGCAACGTCACAACGCTCGCAGCGCCAAGTGCCGTCACCTTGGTCCACCACCTTCTTGTTGCACCCCTCGCTGCGGCACGCGGGGTACGCGAACGTGTCCTGCTTAATGTACACGATGGTCGCCTTGAGCGAGAAGTAGTCGGTGTTCTCCATGCCCAGGTTCTCGTCCTTGACCTGCGAGATGCTCTTGGCCTCGTCGCTGCGGCCCGTCGCTGCCCCCACCGTACTCATCGTGTTGTGCGTCGAGAAGTTGTTGCCCCGACCCTGCGAGTCGTACCAGCCCTTTAGGCGGTGTGCTTCGTTGATGTCCGGGTCGACGGTCATGCTGCCTGACGAGAGCAGGGAGAGCGAGCGGCCGCCAAAGTCCGACACCTTGGCACCTTTGAAGGCGACGACGGACTCTGGTTGCGCGGCAAAGGAGGTAGCCGCCTGGCCCCATATTGTAATGCGCACAGAGAATTGTGTGTCGTCAACTATCGTCAGATCACGCTTCTGGTAGGGCTTTCCGGAGGCCTTTGAGACAATCTCGGAGACCTCGTGGACTTCCTTTAGCACCCCTACAATATCTACCGTCGCGTCCTTTTCAATATTCTGGAGCTCTTCGACCTTGACAAAGTTGAATCGGACTTGAGGGACACTGGACTGATCTTCTGCCTTCTCAATCGGCGTATCGCGCTCGAAAGCAAGCTCGTAGTCGTTGGGCAGGTTGGTGAACTGCTTCTTGGCGAGAGAGACACGGCAAGGGTTGCTGATGTAGTAAACCTGGCCCTCCTGCAATACGTCGAAGAACTGGTCGACCTGCTCGTTGAATGCTGTCGCCTTGATCTCTCCACTCTCGTCGAGGAGATTTACGGAGAACAGCTTGCCTTCTCCCGAAGCCTTATGCCAGTACTTGATGTCGGACTTCTGCGACACTCGAGCCTTGATTGTCCACTTGTGCGCGTAAGGGGAAAGGGCTTCTATAGGGTAGATGGCATTGCTGCCATGTGTATTGCTCGAAGGGGCGTTCGCGATGCCTCCCATGCGCGACGACATAGGTTCCGGCTTGACTGGGGTGGGCGATTCAGCCTTCGCACCGTAAAATCCCGAACCACCAATAGTGGTGTTCGCAGTAGCGGGCTTAGCCTCGAAGGCCTGGGGCTCTCCGATCCGATCGTGAACACCAAATTCCGTAGCCACTTCGAGGTCGAGAATAATGAGGATGTTCTTGCCCTTGACGGAGTTGGCCTGGTAGGACTTGACGCGCACAATGCATCCTCGTACAAGCGAGTTGTCGTGGATGACATGATTCGCCTGGGTAGCCAACATGCACTGCACGTAGTTGCTCACGTCGCTCAAGACAACTCGATATCGTTCAGGCTGAGCAGCGCCGCCAGCTGCTGGCTGTGCGGCAAGAGGCTTGATCTGAAGACATTGGAGCACCGGAACAGGGAAGCGCTGGCCGACATGATCCGGGTCGTCGAAGATGGCGCTATAAGCCTTGATGTTAGCAGACTATATAATGCATGTTGAAGATGACTAGAAAAAAATGAAGAACATCTCATGAAATCTTGGGTCGACGATTCACATACCTTAAAGCGCCTTGAGTGATGGCCTGTTGGGCGGCAGCGGCCGACATTTTTACGCTTTCAATAATCCGATGTCAGTCAAATACAGTAGGCTGGACGGAACAGGCGTGTCTATTGTTTGAATGAAGCCGTGGAAAAAGTTAAGCTTGAGCGTTTTGTGTAGTACGAGTATCCGTCATGGAAGCGGAAATATGGTCAAGTCGAGCAGGGAAAACGCGTCCAACTTAGAAATGTCGCGTCGAGTTAAAGTGGCAAGCGGCGCGGGGTCCTCTCTACGTAGTCAGTTCTGTAAGGCTCTAGCCCAGCGCTAATCCGTCACTGCCCAGGTGAGCTAAGCTCCCTAATAATTAGTGTAAGTATTCTAGACTACCAGCGCTTGCCAGGCATCCATTTCGGAGTGAAAGGAGCAGTTGGCAGGCCTGATCGAAGCCTGGAACAGCTGCCCACGATCCGAGCACAGTACATACGTCACCCCACCAAGGTCCAACCAAACCTTGAGGTTACTGAGTACTCCCAGTGGCTTAGAGCTTCTCTCCACGGTGGAATGTAACCAACACAAATGTTGAAACAACTCATGAGAGGGAGAACCTTTAAGTAAGCAAGCAGTCGCGTATGTCCACCTGTATGTTTTGCACACCTTCTCTAGACATTGAGTCGCTTGAGTAAGAGTATAACTCGGATACTGTTCTAAAATTTTAAGAAGTACAAAAGCTACGACAACAATGACCAAGACCACCATGACAGAACCAGACGTCGCAACGAAAGCTCCCGAGAGCGATGCTCAGGAGAATCCCACGATCCCGGGCGATACCCCAGCACAGTCTGGTCCTACCATGGGCGAACACTGCACAACTGACAGACCGACTCGTACGTCATCGAAATCGGCGTCTCAGCCGTCCATCACTAATGTTGCGCTTTCTAGCCGCCGGTGAAGCTCCCAAGGGCGAAATCAGGAAGCTCGGCGGTGTCGATGTTAGTACCTGGAGGCCATCGTCTTTAACAGTTTGAAGCAGGCTAAGAACTCAACGCTAGATCTACCTCGCGAAACCTGATGAATATCCATCGAATCCGTCTAAACTCCTGCTCCTCCTGACAGGCGGTACGGGCCTCAAATCGACCAACAACCAGATCCAAGCGGATAAGTTTGCAGAAGAGGGCTACGTGGTCGTCATGCCAGACCTATTCGAGGGCGACCCTGCGCCGAACGCGGGCGCCACGGTGCCGGAACCCGAGTCGCAGAGCAGTTTCCTCGACATGTTCAAGCTGAAGGCGGCCGAGACGGCGAAGTCGTTCCTGATCGACATGTGGCTGGCGCGGCACACGGAGGAGAAGGTCTGGCCGATCCTGCAGAAGGTCATCCACGCAGCCGAGGGCGAGTTCGCCGACGCTATCGGCAACGGCGGCGGCATCTACGCCGTCGGCTACTGCTTCGGCGGGCGGTACGTCCTGCTGCTCGCCGCCGAGCGCCCGGTCGCCGCGCAGTCGGGCTGGACGGGGGCGCAGAAGCCTGCCGACGAGGAGAGTGGGGAGCAAGCGAAGAAGGGGCCGTACATCAAGGCGGGCGCCCGCGCGCACGCGACGCTAGTCTCGCCGGACGACTTCCAGGGCCTCAAGGCGCCTGTGAGCTTGGTCTGCGTGGAAAATGACCCCCTGTTCCCGGACGAGGTGCGCATGGCGGGCGAGGACATTATGTCGAAGGAGAACTTGGAGCATGAGGTTCAGGTCTATCCTGGTGTCCCACATGGTGAGTTGTGACGTCCTTTGTCTAACACGAAATTCTGTGGGAGCTATAGCGCTGATGCGAACTATAAACAGGCTTTGGCGTTTTCGGAGACTACGACGACCCGAATATAAAGGAGGCGCAGGCGACGGCCTTCGCGCAGATGCTGGATTGGATTGAGGAGCATTAGCAAGCAAGTCTGATAACCTAGTTGCGGGAAGGCGTTATTTGGTTGTCTTCATTTAAAGCCGGCAGTGGGAATCATGTGTCAATTGCACACGTTAGAGCAGAGCTAGCATGCTGCATGAAAAAAATAGTCACGAAGAAACGACACAATCTCTTCAGAGAGAAACAAGTGATCTACGTTTATCATGCCTCGCGACCTATGGGACGGTGCAGATGATCTTCCCCCGCGTCTTGTTCTCCTCCATGAGCTGGTGCGCCTTGACGATCTCCTCCATGGGCAGCACCGCATCGATGAAGATCTTGAGCGCCCCGCTCTCGAAGTCCGGCAGGTACTCAGCGAGCCTGTCGCGCAGCCGCCGCTGGTACGCGATGTCGCGGCTGCGCAGCGTGCTGCCCTCGACGCGCACGCGCTTGTACAGCAGCGCGCCGATGTCCATGCCCTCCGGGAGCCTCGACCCGCCGAGGAGCCCGAGCATGACCCAGCGCGCGTCCCGCGCCGCGGCCGCGAGGTTCTGCGCGAAGTAGCCGGCGCCGACGAAATCGACGATGAGATCGACGCCGCGGCCGCCCGTGGCGTCCAGGACCTGCCGCGACCAGTCGCCCGACCTGTAGTTGAAGGCCCGCGCGGCGCCCAGCTCCCGCTCCGCGAACCCGCACTTCTCGTCGCTGCCGGCCGTCGCGTAGACGGCGGCCGCGCCCGCGCGCCGGCTCAGCTGGATGCCCGCGATGCTGACGCCGCTGGCGCCCGCGTGCCAGAGCGCCGTCCGCCCCGCCGAGAACCCGCCCACGAGGTGCAGCGCCTGCGTCGCCGTCATCCACGTCTCGGGGATGCCCGCCGCCTGCTCCCACGTCAGCGACGCCGGCTTGCGCAGCAGCATCGCCGTCGGAACCGCGATCCACTGCGCGTAGGCGCCGCCGTACGCGAGGCCGAAGACGGCGTCGCCCGGCTCGAAGGAGTCGTCGTTGTCGCCGTGGGAGCCGGGCGCGGGGCCGAGCGACTCGACGGTCCCGCTGAACTCGACGCCGAGCGTCGGAGGCGCCTGCGGCGGCACCGGGTACTTCCCCTCGCGCTGGATCAGGTCCATGCGGTTCAGGCCGAACGCCTTGATGCGGACGAGCGCCTCGCCCTGCTTTGGGACCGGCTTGGGCGTCGCGTCGTTGATGAAGAGGGCCGTCGCGGGCCCCTTGCCGTCTTTGATGTCTGGCGGGGGGGATTGCGGGCCGCGTTAGTCAAAGTTGGGCGGAAAGTGGAGGCGGGCTCCTCGACTCATCGACCTCCCAAGACGGATGCCCGTTTGTGCGGTCATCGACGGGAGCCTGAAACGGAGCTTGGCATGGAGTTCTGCTTACCGACGGCCTTCATAGTTTCACTCATTTCGCCTGTTCTATCGTCTGAAACTAGCTTCAGGGAACGACAAAGTATGCAGGGACCACAGCAGCACAGCGCGAGGAGAATACTTCCGAATCAACGCTATGTATGGTCAAGCTTTCGATGGTGTTTATAGTTCAAAAGTGCATTTGATTTCCAGACCCGTGAAGGTTAGCGGGAACAACGGGACGGTCTCGATGACATCAACCGAACATTTGCAGTCGCCATTGTCACGTCGGACTGGCGTAGCTCCGCCTCTAGCTCTAGTCGTCGGGCCCCATTCGATGTAACCGCAGCTCCAATTTATCCCGAACCACACTCCGGAAACGTCCAGCGACGCAAAGGTAGAATTACAATCACTGTAATAACTGATCAAGATCGGAATATTGAGTCGCATCAACATCACACAATTTGAGACCAAGCCTTCGTCCTCCAGGGCCGGGTTGCAAAAATCTCGGAGGATCAACAGTTTCAAGCGCTAGGGCTCTCCGAGGAAGCTTGTGCGAGGCGCATGGAAGACTGCAGTACCGAGTAAGCGGTCCCGGATTGCAATAGCAGCGGGCCGTTTCAGTCTCTGGTACTTTCCAGCGTCCGTTGTCGAATCCGAAGCGGCGCAAGACACTTGCAGATGCGAGCAAGGCCCATCTAAGTCGTCGGAGAGCCTGCTTCCAAGACCCGCGACGGATCCTAAGTTAGGGTATACGGTCTTGCCAGACATCGGAACGCACGCAAGGAACCAAAACATCCAGGGACTCGAGTCGATCATTCTGCGGAATGTACCTAGGCGGAGCAGTGAGCCAACTTTCAAGTCGACTGTCCAGTTATAGGAGTCCAACACAAATCCCGTGAAAGTAGCCGTCCCGTTCCCAATGGCTTCAAACTAGCCCAAGCGAGTTATATTTTCGGCACGTTGGCTAAAACTATGCACACCTTCAAGCCATGGCCCATTAGTTCTGGATGACATGCAGCTATCGCTCGACCGATGGAGCCGTCTGACTGGCGTCGTTCGAGAAACAAAGGCTATAGCGTCTTCGAAGTTAGCGGTCAAGCAATATGTTTGCAGCACCTGGGTCGTCAGAATAAGCTCCCGAAGCCAAGCACCATGGCTGCGGCCAGCGTCTTCCTCAGCTAATGCCGGATACGAGATTTTTATCTGGTCCTGAGACCGCCATTGTTCGAGATGTTGGCGCCAGTGTTCTTGATGGCATTTCTCATGGCATTTCCATGAGAAACAGGGGAGATTGAGTTCTCCGTTGGGACAGTAGGCGGTCTTCCACGGGACACCTCACACCGCTTGCTCGCTAGATTAGGATAGTAAAGGCATAATATGAAAGCATCCTTGAGAAAGAAAACACAGGTTCTAGATCCAGAACGCGAATCAACACGAGGGCGCGTTTCCATCCCAGTTTCGCGTTATCAACCAAATGTTATTAATGATACGAGCTCCAGCAGATGGCTAATGGGTAAGGCTTCCACGGAGCGACGAGGGAGGATATGACCCAAGCCAGCTTGGCCAAGCATGGTGGAAATTAAACGTTGCTATGCGAGCCATGTCACCTACCAATTCTGACCAGTTAGAGGGCCCGGAAAATTGGGACGCAACGCGGCGAGTGCGATGCCCGGTAGGATCACATCCGGCTCCGATCCAATAGTGGCCGCCTTCGGCGCGCTAAGTGGAAAATAATAGTAAGGCGGACGGTGTGACGATGGTTGATGGCTCTGCGGCGCGACCGCTGCTTTGGCGATTGCCGCCATCCCCAGCGCTCACAGGAGATTATCACGAGACACTACTTTCGCGGTTCCCACTGTAAAAGCTCCTTGATAACCTAAATCCAAAATTCTGCCGTTGAGGTGTGATAAAGGCCCCGATCCACTCGATCGATCCCGGTCCAGACTTCAGGTCCGATCTGCATTGAACGAATCGACTGCCGGCGTGGAAACCCGTTATTAGAGATACGAGGCAATCATGATAATATCTGAAATGGATGTCCGATCGATGTAGTCAGGGCGTTTACTACGGCCGCAGAAAACTCTGAAACCTGGGGAGATAGATACTCTTGAAGATATTGGGCATGGCATATTGTCACAGTCATAATAGCGAACCTAGCATTGGTGGGGGGGGAAGAAGGCAATAAATGGCATGCTATCTGGTCGGTGAACCTTACTGATGTCTCATTAAGAATAGAGTTAAGGTGTGCTTGCCGACTCGGCCCCGGGCCTTTCCCAAGGGAAGAGTAAACTCCAATCTAATCTCGGCTCGGGCAATTGAATCGGGAGAGCTCAGAATGATCAGTAGTTTACCATTGGCCTTTTGACTCGCCAGGCCATCCCAGTTGAGAGTTCCGGATAGAGACATACCATATGTACGTGAGATGGCGCGAGATTTGATGATTTTAGCCCGTTACCGCGCTATTAGCTGACATTAAAAGGCTATTCTATAGAAACCTGTAAATTTATTATTAGCTTGAGCCAGCCCGTGCCTCACAAGTGTAGCTTGGCGGAGCGAGAAAAGGAAGGAAGAGGAGATAAGAAATTCGCATGGAAATCGACCCTTGGTTCCAGTAGTATGTAAGAGTTCTTCGGACGAATTACTGTGTTGCGCTCTACTAAAGGCAAAGTGGAGAGGTAATTACATTACTGCACCAATCGACGTGCAGATAAGCATATTTCTCCTGGAAATGGAAATACAGAGGATTTCCAATCGCCACACAATTTGTGTCCCTCGACAGCTATCAGTGAGATCACGTAGTAACCCTTTTCGAGCGACTCCATTACCGACCCAATTCGCTCACCTCAGTGGCTCGCCAGTCCAACCACATGGCCCACTAATCATATACACGTCCGCATAAGCTCCATGTAAGTTTCTGGTTCCTGCATGAGCGCGATCTCGCCTCCTCGTTCCTGCATGTGTTACTGTACAGACCGCGAGGGATTTATGTCCTAAAGCAGTTGTCATGTCCTGCATGTGCACGTCCAACACTGTGTTGCGGGATTGTTCAGTCATTTAAGGCTATAGCGAAGTATCGAGTCTACCGGTTTTCTGTGCAAGGTCCACAATACCCAGGTATGAAGGCATGCATGTGAACTCGTTCTTGCGAATGAAGCATGATGAAGAGACAGGCCGGGGGTCCCCCGATGTTAGCTGTCTGACTGCGGAGGGTTAGGAAGTTTCTTTGCTAGCGGCCGCGGCAGTAGAGCGTTTCGATGATGACGATAAAACAAGCTCCTGGAAACCCTGAACTCCAACGAACCGGTATCACCGCATTTTGCCCATCTCCAGTCTCGATCCATCGGGAAGGGAAACTACCAAAATCAGCTACAGAGCACATCGATCGTTCATAGGAGTAACATCTGTGCACAGTGACCTCGATGAGGCCTAATCAAGTGGCACCGTTACCACATATAGCAAGGCGCCGCAGCTCGTGGCAACCACACCGTTCTGACGGTGAACTAAAACCCTTTACTGCGGCCAAGAACGACGGAGCTTGTCCAGGTGGCGTGCCAATTTCCGCAGGGACAGCCGGACCATTCATCATCCATGTCCATAAAAGGCATGGATCTTTGTTCCTTGCAGTAGTGCGGTTCGACAACTTCCCAAGTTAGATGGCACGGATCCCCCATCTCTCCCCAAAATACGGTCAAGCCCGCGAGAGACGAGCTCGTATTCCGTTAGACGAGCAGGGCCCGAGACAGTAACTTTGATGTATCGTACCATGTAAGCCCATAACGAACGGTACATAGCGATAAGAAGCCAACCTAAGAAAACTGGGGACTACTCTATCGGGTCTGGGCACAACACGATGAGGCAAGCTTCACCCCCTTTTCGCAGGATATGCTCTCTAGGGCCCACTTTACTCCCTCCCCTTTATGGCGAATTTTCCACTCGGCCAGCTGGAAACGACAGGCCAACCCCCCGTCGTCCCTCCCAACTTTAGGACCGTACATACAGCCGTTAATATGCCTAGACCTTACCAGGTCGGCAAGTCCACAAAGCTGGGATGATGGCAGCCGTAGACTGTGATTCGACTGCAAGCGAAATAAGCTGTGGAAAAGAGAAAAATCGAATTATGGGTCCACCATGCTAAGTTCGGATGGCGACCTCCCCCAATCAGCACGCTAACGCCTATACGCCAATGAGACCCTGGGGCCTGGTTTACCCCTGAGCCCTGCCTGTGCCCTAGCACTTGAGGCCCCTGGCAGACAGACACGATCTATGTCTGTAAGGCAGGCGAAAGCGGACTAATTTTCTGGTTGCATCGGCAGCCATGGGGCCATGGGGGAACCATCGACACCACGGACTCTCTCCTGGCTCCCCCCTTTGAGCCCGCCTTCCCCCTCAAGAAGCCCACATCCCCCGTGCTGCCTACTCTGTATATAAAGGTGATCCATCCAAGAACTGACAATCCTTTTTCTCTTCCCTTCTTCACCCACACACACAATCCCTAATAACAACCCTGACTTTTTAGTCACATTCATTCGTTCTTTAACAGGAAAAACCAACATACAATACTTAATAATCCTCCCAAAGCTCTTACCGAGTATCTTAATACCAAATCAGTCAAGATGAAGACCTTCGCTGCTGCCCTTGCCCTCGCCGCTGGCGTCTCTGCCTCCTACCCCATCGGTGGCAACGTTACCTACGCCACCGAGGTCGTCACCTCCTACGAGACCTACTGCCCTGGCCCTACCACCCTGACCTACGGCCAGACCACCTACACCATCTCGTCGGCCACTACCCTCACCATCACCGACTGCCCCGGTGGCTGCACCGTGACCAAGCCCGTCTACACTACCTCGTCAGTGATCTGCTCCACCTGGTAAGGAGAATTATTGGGAATATAGAATGTGATGTACTAACAGCTTTCAGCAGCGAGGCTCCCAGTGACGTCCCGTATCCTACTACGACGCCTGTTTACCCGACTGAGGTTCCCACCACTGAGGTCCCTGAGGTTCCCACTACTGAGGTTCCCACGACTTACCCCACGGTCGCTCCTCCTACGACCTACCCCAACACCACCATTGCCACCAGCGTCACCAGCGACTCCCCCATTGTCCCCACTGGCGGTGTTACTCCCTCTGCTACTCCGGAGTACCCGACTGCCATCCCCACTGCCGGTGCCGGCAAGCTCGCCGCTGGTGCCGGTCTGGCCGGTCTCATGGGTCTCGTCGCCCTTCTGTAAATTGGCCTAACTGGTTTGCATTCACGTCTGACCTACGATTCTCATTTGTTCGATAATACCGCTTAATACCCTGGGGATCGAGAGAAATGCCTTTGGAGATTCATGACGAGAAAGCCAGTTTGGGAGTTTACGGGCTGAGTTGGCTTGGTAGACAAGGGAGGTAATTGAACGGCACGCGGCATTCTGCATAGCACTATGGAGTCTTTTTTGGATGACGGCCACGCTTGCAGGATATAACTGATTCTTGTATTTCGGTGTTACGGATACTTATACCACGCCACAGAGGATTCTCCATGTGTGCGGTCTTCCACGCTGGGGTGGAATGGCAGTGGAGGCGCTCGGATTCGGGCTGGATTTGAGACGCGCCTTTGACAATCAAAAGAACCATTTCACCTTCGACTCTCGTTTCACCCAAGATGACTTCGTTTCTCGTGCTCACTGTTTCTCCTGACATTCTATTGTACAAATTCGAGAAGGTCGGTGCGAATGTATACTAGAACAGCGGAGCTCGCAGACCCTTTTCGCTGGATGTTTTATTGGTCTTTGGACAATTCGTTTTCAGTGTTTTGCGAGCCTCTGTACTATAGATTTGAAGGCAAAGCAGCGCTGCCCCAGAGACCAAGTTTTGGTCCGGCACCCCTTTACTGTGTTGTCCTCGTCCACCATATTGTGATAATTGCTTCCGAAGACTTCATTTCGTTTGCATTGACTTTATATCTCATTGTAATTCGTCCGTAATGCCGTGGTACCATAGATTATCTCCTAGTGAGTTTAACCTTGCTTGCCATGATGCCGTGTCTGACCGTGGTACAGCTTAAGGTATTGTGACGTCTTTTCGCGCTCCTGTCTTACCCACTTGTGTTGATCCAGTTATGTGAAGTCGCACAAGCTGTACATTATAATACGGGCGCCGCAATGGGCTCATCCGTGTCTTGTCCTGGGTGCTAGATCTAGTCTAGCCATCCGTTCGCCATGTTCCCGAGTTCTGCCAACGTGAACCGCTTATATCGCCGTCACTTGTTTATAGCAGCGCCCTTTGAGCGGCCCGTCTTCCGCGTACCGACCAGTAGCCGATGTTCAGATTAGGCATCCGGGTGTTTCCTTCACAGCCGAACTCAAAATAGCCCCTGATGGGCTCCGGGTACAGTCGGTTGGTAGGCACTTTACCTAGGTAACTCTGACAGGAACCCAAAACTAAAATGCATCATCGATACCCTTGTAGGTAGTCGAAATTAAGAATGTCAGGGCCCAAGACAAGAAGGGCGGAGACATTGTAGGGCAAGCTAAATCTCCGAGACCAGACTTGAGCAGCCTCGTGCCGCGACGATCAGTCTCTCTATTTCATTAAACACGCACACACCGCACACAGTCTCTCTGCCAACGTGTCTCTGTCTCCCTTGCGGGCCCGATTCTGGTGTTACAACGTCCCTCGTTGCTTTTTCTCCCCAACGGTGGCGTGTCTAAGACCGTCGTGTCAGCGAGCCCGAAACAGCAACCCTAATCAAACCTCGAGCCGCCACACCCGCCACGGCTAACACACCCTACCTAATTCCTGCACTCTCCTCCTATGCGGAATGACTGGCCCAGCTGCAGCTGCAGTGCAGGTATCACACCCCCCCAAATTGCGAGCGTTGCAGCCACGTACGTCCCGGGCGCTACTGCAGGTACACAATCTTTAATTTTTCTTCTGGGCTCGGCGGGTGACGCCCAGCCTGCCCGCCTATTCGCAGAGCGCCCGGACACAGTATCCAGCGATAAGTGTGCAGAATAGTAAACACCCAATAACATACGTCCGTGATATGTGGGGAACGTAGGTACTTCTCGCACACGCGCGCACATAGCCGGACTGATGGGTCGGATTTTGGGTATGCCGCAGAGATTCGGCTTTGTGTCTTCTTTTCATGCGTGGTAGGAGGGGCCTCTGGTCTGGCGGATTTTTGCAACTGTCCGAGAGTATCTTGCTGTTCATCCCTGCTTAACTGGTAGGCGTCATGAAATTTTGGATTATATAGTCATACCACGGCCTCCAAATAACGCAAATAAGGCGATGCAACTGATAACGACTATGATTTACCTGATAGTTGCCATAGTCGAGGAGCGTGCTGACATCCCAGCAATCAAGCGGTCGGTCAGCAGATCAGACAGCACTTAGGCTTCTACGCTGTCCTGCCATCAGCTTCAATGGTTGCAACGAGTTCGTTGGAGCATCGGCTCGGTTAAGATTCTCAGTGTCAAATTCTTGCCTCCCCTTCCCGTTTTTCAGTTGCCTTGTAATAGCGTACGACTACGGCACGCGAAGCCCTCCAGGAGTGCGCTTTGACTCGGTCCGCAAGCTTTTCTCATGGGTTCGCTGTAGGCTCCCCCTTTTAGGGGCGGAGAATTTCCAGGTGCTGTCGTTCGACTTGACAACAGGCGATACAGCCCGCCTCGGGAACACCACGGCCCGAAGGAACGCTCTTGCCAGTTCGCGGCCGACTGCCGGGATCCAGTGCTATCCCCGCATCTGGACTTCGGCCGCTGATGGCGACTTATGTGATCCACGTCTAGTTTCAATGCCGCTACGTAAGAATAGCTCGGGCAGAATTATGATTAGTGTGCTCCAGGAGGGTTCACTGCCGAAGCTGTGCATTTTATCATATTTACGACTGGGGTTCGTACGGCGGTATAGGTAGGACCCGGTGATATGCAGAGAACTAGTGACAGCCTACCAAAAGGCCGCAAGGGGGGATCCTCGGTAGCCATATATCCTCTGTGTGTATGTGTCGGGGTCCAGTTGTCACCCTTTTAGTAGGACATTAATCTCGAGAGGCAGGTGAGGGTCTTGTGCTCAACAAACCTCAAGTTAAACGATCAACTACGTTCACTCTTGTCTATATCGCCGTGCTATGGTTTATGATCGTATCTTTTACCTGACGATGGGTTGCTAGTAAGACTATAGGGCCGGAGACGCCCCTTTTTAAACCTTGCAGTAGGTCTAGGGTAACACCACCCCAGAAAATCCATTTATTGATACGGGACCTATGTCAATTGTCTATAAACAGGGCTGTGACTCTCCTGGGTGCCGTGAAATACAGTTCCCTTCCATACTATGTCTCTCGTGGCATGCCCCTATTTGAAACTTGAGTAGATCCAAAGCAGCAGTCCCCCGAGAATAAGTATTCGCAGTTGCGGCATCTATGTCAATTCCGTGCAAGTAGCGTTGCGACCCTCCCGATTACTGCGAAGTGATTACGGTTCCCTCTCATGCCATGTTTCTTGCGGCATATTAGAGGCGCATAAGTGGAAGAGATACTATGGTTGTGCCTTCCCCCGGAACCGCAACAACGCCTGGTAAACTTACACCATATGGGTTCTCCCCTACTGGGCGAGCTGTCATTACACGCCAAGCAGAGCTGCTCGTCTTTAGCGTCAGCCGATCAAGTCTATAATCCCCCGAATTTTCTTACAGCCTAGGTAAGGCCCGTCTACCTCTTACATATTCAAGGACGTCTGCAAGCGCAGAACATCGAGTTTCACATCACCAAGGAGCCAGGAAGACCTTAAACGCCGAACACCAGAATTTAGACTAAACCATGTGAGTGGCATCGTGTTCCCTCAGAGTCCAAAGCCTTTCTTGACGCTATGTTGGCCGCATACCGAGCTGTGGTTTTTTTTGGCCGCTTTCTAAGGCAGCCATGACGGAAGCCATGATGGAACAGTGTTGCGGCGTTGATTATACTGCGGCATCAATCCGATATATTTTACGAACTACACCTTCGCATGACAGCTCTGGAGACCGTCTAAATACTGGGCTATCTTTGTGCGGATTGGTGCTGCTTTAGAGTTTCTACATAGGGCCGTGCATCTCTTACCTTCATGGAGCCTGTGATGCACAGACCAAGTAACGTATCTTCCTAGTTAAAGTTTGTTTCCCTAATTGGGTTACGCTCTGGCATCACTAACTCTCCACCATGCTTGCTCCACTTTGTTCTTACCTCACTTCGTCACCACGAGACATCAACAGCCTCTTGATCGTAAAACGCAGCTATCTAGCATATAAACTCACATAAACGCACCACTCCGCCGTTTTCAACACATCTACAAAACAACCTACAGTTCTCGAAATCCTGAAGTTGGAAATCCACATTTCAATCACAATGAAGACTGACAACTACCTCAATTTGTGCCTTGAACAGGCTGAGCTCTCGCCCCTCGGCCATCGTCATGGGTGTATTGTTGTTAAGGGCGGTAAGGTGATTGGCAAGGGATTCAATGATTACCGTCCCGGGTTCGATGGTGGGGCTCTCAAGACCGGCGTCTTGCCGAGTAAGTCGTTTGCTCTAGATAAGCAGGAGCTCAAGAGCAAGACAAAGAAAGACTTCAAGCACTTTGAGGCCGTTTTCACTGGCACGCGCCCTGGTAGACCTGTTCTGAGCATGCACTCTGAGATGATGGCGATCAACTCGGCTCTTTCGTCGTCGAGCACGCTGGCAGCGACGTCCCTGTCGCGTTTTAAACCATCGCCCGCGCCATCGCGTGATTCTAAACGTAAACGACAGCTGCGGCGAGACATACTCACCGCGTACACGCAGTCCGTCGACTTCACGGCTGCCGTGCCACAAGCCCTACAACAATATACCGGCGGGGCTCCGGCCAGCGGGTGGCGTTTTGAACCTGACACATGCGGATGCGCCAGGACAACAACAACACGGGTCTCAACGTCAAAACCTTCATTATCATCACCCTCATCAAAACAAGAAGGGGAAGCAAAAGCATCACGGGCATCAGCAGCAACAGGAGAATCCTCGGCATAAATATTCAAATGCCAGTTACAACCCGGCCAAGAGCAAAACTAGCCGGAGTAAAGTGTCGAAATATTCACAGGTAAATGGTAGATCAACCTACGCGCCAAATGGATCCTCCGACATCGAGACAGCAGACGATGCTGTCCAACACAGGAGGGAAAACCGTCATGGTGGGATCACCAGCACAGTCAAGGTACGTCCCTTTTCGGTCACTAGAGTAATGATTCTAACTGGTATTTCATTAGGTGTTGAGTAAGGGCGCGCGTTCTCATCGTGTTCACAGTAATGCCGAACCATCACTAGTTCAACACTGTCTGGATGATCGCATGAAGAATCCCAGACTAATTGGTGCCGATATTTATATCGCCCGTCTTGGAGCGCCCGTCCGAAAATTGCAGAAACACGAGGGGAAGAGTGGCGAGGTAGCGTTACGGCAAGAAACTAGCCCGGAGGTGGACACATGCATCTCGCCCACCCTCTCGTCAACAAGCACAACCTCGAGTGGCTCACTGCATGAGGAGCTGAGGTGCAAAGACCACAAGTCGACAGGCCCGAAAACAAGCGCCACCGTCCATCCAGTCTTCGAGCGCCACCAGGTCCGAGATTCTCGCCCCTGCTACCGTTGCGTCTCATACATGCATTCGGCAGGAGTAAGACGATGTTTCTGGACCAACCACGAGGGGCAATGGGAAAGCGCAAAGGTACGCGACCTCTTTGATCAGTTGGCCGGTGCTGGCTCCTGCGACGGGAAGGGCGGCGACAGCGACGGACCAGGTAGTGTCTTCATCACCAAACATGAGATTCTTATGTTGAGGAGGCTGGCGAGGGTTCACGACCCCTGAATATTTTCAGGACCTGTATGGTAAGACGTTGTCAACAGTCCACTTGCAGTAGCGGGATTAGGAAAGCAATAGGAACAATCTGCGGGTAGGTAGCTAGGATATGGTCATTCCGTCTCCTCTTATGCTGTTATACTCCTAACCGCCAGGCACTGCTGTGATCTCATGACATCAGAGAACGTTGGAGTTCTTCTAGCACGCTATACAAGCTAGAGGTATGATAACTGACATAGGTGACTTCAGCCACCCGACTAATACTCTCGCTCTACCATCAGCCGTCCTCCATGGTGAGTAAAGAAGTCGTAGGGGGGATTTACCCAGTTGCAACTTTAATTTCAAAATTCATCGTCCTAGCTTTGAACCCATTATTTAATATGGCTCTTTGAACACATCTACAGTTTCGCTCTCGCCTCAACGGCTTTATGCGCCCCTCCTTTCGCCTCAAAGTACTCGCCAACCTTCCGCCTAGCGACCTCGATGACGGAAGCATCCTCAATAGTCGCAGGGTACTGTACGGCCTTGTCGAGCTCGTTGTGCACGGCGTTTTCCACTAACTGACGAAGCACTCTCCGCAGATTTTTACCCGATCGCGTCTTGGGAATCATTCCCTTGCCCTGCACGATGCCGCCGAGGGTTGCGATGCCGCCTATCTGCCGTCGCACCCGCTCCTGGATCTCGCCCGCGAGCTTCGCGTCCGGCACAGCGGACGTCGGGTGCTCGGGGACCGAGAGTGTCACGAACGCGAACGGCAGCTGCCCCTTCAGCGCGTCCGGGATCCCGACCACGCTCGCCTCCGCCACCAGCGGGTGGCTCGTGATCGCTTGCTCGATCGCGCCTGTTTCTCGTGCGTTAGTTAACCTTGCGGGAGCGCGTGCGAGGGAAGGCGGCTGCTTTCTCCTTACCCGTCGAGAGCCGGTGGCCGGCGGTGTTGATCAGGTCGTCGCTGCGGCTCATGATGCTTATGTAGCCCTCAGCATCTATCATGCCGGCGTCTAGATGTGGTCAGTCACCTAGTTTAGTGGGTTCAACGGCCTTGGCTTCCGTGACTCGACTACTTACCACCGGTGTCCATCCACTTGCCGTCAAACCTCTTGAGATAGCTCTTGTAGAATCTCTCCTCATCTTGCCAAAGCGTCCTGAACCCCGTCGGCGCCAAGGGCACGGCCATGACGATATTCCCCATCTTGCCTCTCTTGACCTCGTTGCCGTCATCGTCCACTACTCTGACGTCGAAGCCAGGCATCGGCTTTCCGGCGCTCCCGGGCTTGATCGGAAGCGGTTTGTGACCTCTGACCACCGTCCTCCTGTCCTTGCCCGCATGGGGTTGCAGGCTGATGCCCGAGATGGGGGAGCCGGCCTCTGAGGACCACCAGTTGTCGATTACCAACGCGCCGGGCGCCCCATACTTCTGGAGAAGCTCCTGGTACATTGTGACGATGGAAGGCTCAGACCTTTCGCCCGCCAGGAACAGGGCCTTCAGCGTTTTTAGCCCGCCTTGCTCGCCTATCTTCTTCAGATGCAGGTTCTGCGGATCATCCCTCTTGATCGCTCGTAGAGCAGCTGGTTCCATCAGTCTCAAGGTGGTCCCGTGCGTGACAAATAGGGGTTTTACTCACTCGGGGCTGTCGACAAGGTCGTAACTTTATAGTCGCGTACTATTCGCCAGAATGTCGAGCTGTCCGGAGTCCCGATAGGCTTACCCTCGAAAAGAACAGTGGCTGCTCCTGTCAGGAGGGGCCCGTAAAGTATGTACGAATGGCCGACTACCCAGCCGATGTCGCTGAGCATAGGTTAGCCAACATGTAGCCTGACCTAGGTGAAGAGGCACTCCCTTACCTCGCGGTAAATATCACGTCCCCGGGACCGTTGATGCCGAACAGATAACTTATCGAGAGGTGCAGCCCGACCGCATGGCCCCCGGCGTCTCTCACCACCCCCTTTGGCGCACCGGTTGTTCCGCTCGTGTAGATAATGTAAATGGCGTCGTTCGCGTTCACGGGGACGCATTCGGCCTTCACCAACCTCGCCCTACAGCTGCGCATCAGCTTCAGCCAGTCTCGCTCGCCGCTGGCTCTGTCCAGGCCATCCCACCGCAGCTGCGGGCGCTGCCACACGATGACGCGGCTCGGCTTGTGGCGGGAGAGCCTGATGGCCTCGGTGATGAAGGGCTTGTAGGCTATGGGGGGCTTGGCCCCCTCGATGCCGCAGGACGCGGTCAGGATAGCAACGGGCCGCGACGCGTCGATGCGCTGGGCCAGCGACGCCGGCGCGAACCCGCCGAACACGACCGCGTGCACTGCGCCGAGCCGGTTGATGGCGAGGATCCCCACGAGCGCCGCGGGCACCATGGGCATGTATACTAGCACGACGTCGCCCTTGCGCACGCCCTCCTCCCGCAGCGCGCCCGCCGCGACCTCGACCTCGCCCAGCAGCTGTGCGTACGTGAAGGTCTCCCTGGCCCCCGTCACGGGGCTGTCGTAGAACACCGCCGGCCGGTCGCCGTTCCCGGCGAGCACGTGCCGGTCGAGGCAGTTGTAGCAGGTCGATATCTCGCCGCCGCCGAACCACTCCCAGTGCGGGTGCTCGGCGCCGCTTTCGAGCGTCTTCGTCGATCTCTGCAGGATCGACGTAGGCCTCTTGTGCCAGTGTAGCTGCTCGGCCTGGTGCGCCCAGAAGGGCTCTGGGTCCTCGAGCGAGTGGCGGTGCACTTCATCCTGGGGATGGCTCATCCTTCTGTGAGTTCGCGACAACGTTGCTGCGATGACTGTCCGTGGTTTAGGGGCGGTTCTCCTGAGGCTAGGTAAGTAGCGTTGACGCGCTATGACTTAATACGCGTATCAACTAGTAGTGACCTTTACTTCAGAGGTAGTCTACCGATACGGGAGTACCTTGTCGCCGATTCTCGTATGAAAAATTATTGAAACCGCTTGATGGTAAGAGATTAACGAAGTTCGTATCTTATAGGAATTGCGTATTCCCGCGACCTGAAGAATTCTAGTTTATATCTATCAAGTTGCGGGAGTGAGGAATCCCACAGAACCGATGCCCCGGACCCCGGACTTTAGCGCGGCTTGGGCTGGGGTTTGGGTGGATCCAAGTTCATCCTCGGGCAGCTCGGCAAACCCCTGGACTTCCTCCATTCCCCCGATGGCCAGTCAGCTTCGTTAAGCATCAACTTGCCTTTGCAGTCTGAGTACCGGATTCCTAGTGATTTGCATCGTCATATATGTAATATAGTACTGGAACCTAGCGCTGTGCAAGCACATACTTCATTGAGTACAATAAGAGAACAGCTTCATCAATCACTACTAGGATCCAGCTATTGCTTTCTTTCTTTCTTTCGTTCTTTCTTTCTTTTGGGCTTTCTTTGAAGCAATAGCGCAGTATCACCCCCCGGACCTGATAATCTATCTCTTATGTTCTTTATAAGCAAGATCTGAAGGCTAACTATGCTATCACGTGGTCCTCTATGCGAGGATATTGCTACCGCCTACCGTTAAGGGGTATATAGCAATCACGCAGAGAGCCATTTCTAAGATCCTTAGAGACGTTCTCAGAAGGCTGCCCTCCAACATTAAGGACGAACACTTCTGAAGAGACCTGCCGGGCGTCTATAACTACCGGCGGCGTCAATATCATCGGAGTACTGAAGATCACGCCAGTACCGGCCAATATCATGACATATAACCTGTTGCTCAAGCCTTTTCATATCACTCGCCTGGAGTTCAGGCTCAGGGACTCCTTATTACTAGCATGAGCTTGAGAAAGCTTGCCACCACCTCGGACTCTACGTTACCGTTGGGAACAGATACCGGAGAGTTGTCCAACATCTGAAGCCATCGACTCTTCACCCTAGGGCTCCTAATTATACCTAATCGTAGGATTACCTCAACTTTGCGTCTTTCAGATAACCAGTCTCGAGCTGCTCCGTTCTAAACACCTTGTCTATTCCATTTCGGATTTGCTGCAGGCCCCGCCCGTGTGACCAAACTATCACGTATTGTTCCTAATGTGAACGCGGCACTGAGATGACACATACTCACTCTGTGGCCACCTCTGAACCTTGAGTATCCAGTCAGACTGGGCGGACCTTAAATGGGGTATTACGTCGCCGCCACCTTTCCCCCCAACCAACGCTCACCAACTGGGATGCCACTGGTTCAAACATTAACATTCAAAGAGCAGTTCTAAAGCAGATGACTGCTACTCCATGTACATCAAGCCCATAAATGGCTGGAACAGATAGTCTGTCTGCCAAAAGGGGTACACTGCAGTAGACCCGCATTGTGCCCCTTACATTCTACTGATGCGTAACTCACAGACGCAGTTGCGGAGTAGGTGTGTAAACTTTATAACTCTCAATGGTGAAATCACGGCTTGTAACCCTAGGGAGCAGTGTCTCCTGGGTGTCTTGGTAAGGCAAGACCATCTCTATTTTTCCTCGGAGATAACACATGACCAGGCAGCATGGTTCAGTCATAGACCCCGGTCACGGGGGTTCCGCATAGTTGTATCGTGCTTTCTAGTGCTACTAAAGCTATATAAGATGGACTTGCACAATCTCAGGACGGAGCAGCACATCTAGGGGTTACGGGAAGCACTTAGGGACATTCGGACCCCTTTGCTGCCACCATGCGTAGTTCTGAAAACCGTATACGATTCTAGGTTAGTTCTCCTCAAGCGAGACTCTAAACTCTAGATTATTCGGCTAAGCAGTAAGATAATGAGACGAATTTACCCTGTTACGGCAGTCTCATCATTGTAGTTAAGGACCAGTGATACAGAAAAGCAAAACCGTGATCCTTGACTCACAAAGTTGAGCGGGGTACCGTCTGTACTACAACAAAAATTTGTCGACGACAAGTATAACAACCCGCAGAAACAGAGGCCGCGTCATCGGCCCAGGGAACTGAAGAGCCTTAAGGTTTCTCGGGCTTTGGGTAGAGGGAACTCCGTTCTACTGCTTAGGCGACCGAGAGGTACTAAGACGGAGAGCTCCAGTCGCCCTGCGCTCCTCTTCAGCTGCATCGCCTCACGCAAGAGATTCGACCCTTGAAGCGGCCTCTTATTCTCCTTTGTCGCTTATCATAGTTGAGATTACATTCTTCCCCACAGCTATACCGCTGGGGAGAACCGAATGGCGGTCGAAGGGAGTTATGAGTGTGAAGATGTCTGGTCAATATTGAGTGTATGATAGTCCATATTAACTGTACGATAGTCCGTATTGACTGTATGATAGTTCATATTGACTGTATGATAGTCAATATTGGCTGTGTGATACTTTGGTGAATCAACTCTCTCATTAGTCGGCCAATGTGAAACGATGAGAATCCCAACTTGTCGCACAAGCTGAAATGCTTTACCTTGGTTCCCTCGACTAAAGGTTAAGTATGAACAGATACTTTATCCAGAGGGAACCACCGAGGGATAGCGGCAGGTGATAACACAGTATGAATTCGAGTTATATGCGTTCATACTTGGTGACCTTCCTATCACCGTGTCATGGAGCACTATTAACTTGCATGATACGCCGCATCAAGATGGAGGTCGAGGAGTAAAGTCATATTAAGACTCGCAGCATACCGAGCTGAAGAATCCTGTTCTCAGATCGTAGCTTACTTGTTATTACATATGAATGCATGGTCCTTTCATGCCCATCTGACGCCGCCCTCTCTATGTAATTGATGATGCTGTGCCCGTACCCATTGATGGACCTGTAAATGCTTGAATGTGCCGCTGTCTCCAAATGAATAACTAAAACATTCAGTCGTTATTCGTTGATTCCACTCGATGTCAAGCCTGTCCGCTCGGGGGCGGCTCTGAACCACTCGACTCGGCCTGTGCCGATTTCGTGTATACCCCGTAGATACTATGCTGCCCCCTGGAGGCGATCTTCAAGTTGCTGAATTTGGCCTCGACGAGCCTCTTACCGGCCTTGATGCTCTCGAGAACCCACTCGACGCCGACGAATTTCACGCCGCACCCGCCGACCTTCTGAATCTCCCTCTGCAACTTGCCACCCGCGAGACCGCCACCAGCGCCGTCGCCCCGGCCAGTAGGGCGCCCGAGGATGACGTGAGTCACCTGGCGCCGTCCAAGGTGCGTCAACACGCGCCCGCCATGCTCCGCTAGTAGGTGCTTGAGCTTGTGGTCGGAAACCAGGGGGTGCGTGCTGCCGTTGACGTAGACGACGACGCCGTCGAAGATCCGCCTCGGACGCCCCTTCTCGGCTTCGCGCTGCTCGTCCTCTGCCCTGCGCTGCGTCGCGGGCTCTTCTTCCGCCGTCAGAACACCGCCCCGCGCGTCCTTGCTGGGCGCCTCGGAACCCGTCGAGGCGAGGGATGCGGTGGTCCGCTTCATGGTCCCCGGCTTCGCCAGCATGTCCGCGACGGAGTTCCTGGCCCGCGCGCGCATCTCCGGGGCGATGAGGGCCTTCGCCTTCGGATCCCAGTCTTTCGATCCCGCGCCCACCTTATCGGAGACGCGACGCCCTCCGCCCGCGCCATCCCGGAACTGGCTCATGAGCTTCGAGTTCCGAGAGTCCCGCCATCCCGTGCTCGCGGCTAGACGGTTCTCAGCGCGCTGGTGGCCTGTGGATGACGCGTTCCAAGGGTCGAACGACTGGCCGTACATCGGTTCAGCGGCCTTTGTGGGTAGGAAATGGTTTGAAGGAGGCGGCATTATGAAGTCTGCGGAAGAATATCGGAAGGAACAGAAAAAGGGACATAGAAATTCCGGCAAATATATATGGACATTGCCACGTTATTATGTCAACTCGGGTTTACGGGCCTGTACAAAGGGAATCTTAGTAGGCAATGCAGTGAAACATTCCATTCACCTAATGAAGGACAAAGCCTTAGATAGAACTAGATAGATATCGTATGGTCGAGCCTTATCTTTTGGTCTACCCGGCAACAAGTCGCGAAAGCACGTGACTTGCCGAGGAACCTCTTCAATTCAACAACCCATTTCTTCTCTGAATCAATCACCTCCTTCAAGCGAGGAAGCCAGTGGACAAAGTATTGGTTGCAGTTAGTTATTTGAAGCTGGCTTGGATGTTCTACTTCACGAAAACAACGGTAGCCACTTTTTTACAGATCAGGCGATTCGGGCAACCAATCGGGTGCGACCTTTGGGGAACACGAACAACGGCGAGACCATTGATAAAGAAGCGGGCTGACAATTGGCGCTGGCTGACGGCATCGTTGAACCTGGTGGTGGTTATTTCTTCGTATATCGATGCGAGAAGGTTGCCATGAAATGGCTGGGCGCCGTGGCCATCACCTATCCCAAGATCACCTAAAATACCTTTCCGATCCTGTCTCTACACAAGTATGTGTGGCTTGAATAACGATCCTGCGATCCTGAAATGGGAACCGGGTTTGATGTCTTGGAACCCCCCCGCATTCTTATCAGCAAGTGCTCTGCTTCATGCGGGCCGCTCACGCCTCCCGCTTGGCTCATATTTTCCGTCAAAAGCTGAGGAGGTACTATTACGACTCGGTACCTGGCAGCGACGTGCATTGGCAACCGTGTGCATAGCCTGCAATGCTCAGTTCTGGAAAGAATAGTAACAGCAAAATAACCAATAAACCAGTCTGGAACATCCTCCTCTTGCAGTATGCACAACTCGCAACGGCCGGACGGGAGTTTCCTTCGCCTTACGCAGCCTACCTACATATATGCCTCCCATCCTCGACTCCGCATTGGCTTACAGCCGACGGTCACCCAACCCTCCGAACAGATATCTGACTGAGACTGTAATAAGCTTGTGTGTGTGGTAGCCAGGCATGTTTAGGTAGCACCAGGAGTTCATGCCGGCTGTATTGAAAGCTCCTATCTGCAGACCTTGCCTGGTAATCCCAAGGGGTGTCATCCGCCGTCAAGTCGGCTTGCGTTCCCCGCCGACATCCTTACACTATTGCCGGCATAGAATCGCCACTCCGAAACAGGAGCTTGTAACCCCCCATCTCCGAGTACGTCGTTGGCGTCAAAGGCCCTAACAATATGTGTATGTACGTGTAGAATGCATATTCTGGTCTTATTCATTAACTTGCCTATTGAACTTTTACGATCGTCAAGGGGAGGCTTACGACTATTCTACGGCAGTAATGGCGGGCTATCATTGCCAACCAAAGCGAGTTCGAGGACGTTTCCCTTGAAAGCCAAGCAAGCTAAATCCGAAGTAAGCCACAGCTCAGGATGATCTCTTACACAACCTTTTCCACTGAGGGTGGGTTCATATATCGACATGCGTTGCGGTTCAACCTATGGAAGTGTCTTACATAATAAACGCTGTGTCATATCGGTGATAGTACTCCCACTTGTGGTTACAAGATGGATCTAGATGGCCCTTTTGCTTCTGGAATCTCGTCACGTCGGGATCATCACTCGATAACGGCGCTGGCGGGCGGACTCTCGAGTCACAAGCCAGGTCAGGCCAGCCAGCCCCTTCAATCAGGAAGGAAAAACGAAAAGAAATTTACCGCCAACCTGGTGTAATACAAAAACGCCAGAGCTCGCCACCGAAGAGCATATGCGGATCATACCTGCTTCTGCTTCGTGCTTGCTTTAGCTGCGCGGCGGCTGCCCATCCTTGCCGCCGCCGCCACCTCCGCTTCTGCTGCTGCTTCTTGCTTGCTTGCTTGCTTGCCCGCCCAGCTTGCTTGCTTTGCGGCTGCTTTCCCTAGACCCTGGCCGCTTACATATGTACGTATTTCGTGGGGTGTTCAACAACGCTATGTACGGCTGCGTACCTATGCATGGGGGGACCCTTGGATCCGAGATAATCGTGTTCCCCTCCATGCTCCATGGCCACGCGGGGGGGGCAAGAGACTGCATGGCTCTAGCAGGATAGGACACACAATGCAGCAACGATTCGGTACGGAAAAGGTTATTAGGGAGGCCGCGGCTGCTCGTTCGCCGGAGAAAAGGCCCTGGTCTGGAACCATGTACAACACCCACCGCGATCATACCCCGTCCTGGCTGCTCGCCATCTTGCTACGGAGCGACATGCATGCCCTGGAGGGTCGCAACGTGCGGCTTTTTGCTTGATCGAAACCTACCTGGCGACCCACATGACGGGATTACCGGTCAGGATGAACATGTATCTTCTGGGCGTTGCTCCTATCCCAATTACGTATTGATGGTCAACAGCAGAACCAGACCGTGGCCCCCCACCCCTTCTCGCGGCTTCTGTCTGGAGCTAGATATGTAGAGTGCGGTTATGTCGTCGTATCGGCTGGCCCGTACGTACATTAGCACCGCAGGCAGAGCGCTGCTGCTAGTCTGGGGTCTAGGGGGCCCTGAACAGATGGACGCGCGGAAAGGGCCCACGCCGCTATTATGGGATGTATGCACGATAAGATTGTGAGATTTTGTAGATGAACGATGAGGTTTCCCCGTAGGGAAATCTCGAGGATAGCATGTGTTTCACACTCCGGAAAGACTATCAATTGCGGCTCGTATGCAAACAATGCATAACTACGCAACGGACTCGAGCTCGGGAAGAAACATGACTCTGTAACCGAGATAGCATTTGCCGTCGGCGCCCAGAAATTTCACGACCAAGAACAGGAAAACCCTCCACAGAGCGACGACTATTGTCGGCGACCATGGGTCCCCCCCGCTAGAACCTGTTCGCGATCACGCCCTCAATCCCTGGACCGATGCCACCCACCCATGGATAAAACTTAGCGTGCGCTTCTGAGAGGATCATTTGATGTGCCATTATTACAGGATGTACAAACTAGCAGCGCTCGCCGCCGCCGGGGCCGAGAAAAGCTGGAGTACGATACCGATATCGTAGATCCTGTAGTCCTGGTCGATCACGGGCAGATTGCTTCTCACTTCGCGGTACAGGGAATGGTATCAGAATGGAGGCCGCGCAATTTCTCTCCGCAGAGTGTCCAGCCTTGAGCTCGGCTCTTGGGGAAGTTGCTGGGCAGGCCCCTTCAATCATACTTCTAGAGTAGCATTCGATGGGCTGTGTGTCTAGGAGGTGGTTCAGCTACCTTCTTGCCCGTTTATTAGCGGACAAGAAGGGCAGGAGGGAAGGGTTCGCCTATCACCTGTACGATACCGATGAACAACGTTGGGAAGGTTAATAAAAGCGCCAATCACGCGGGTTAGCAGTTGGAGGCTAAGCAACCTAGATCCAGATCCAGCCACCACAAAGGGGAGCGAAAAGGACCGGACCGGGGCTGCTAGGCTGCCAGCTCGGTTCTTAACTTTGTCGCGTGCAAACCATTTGTGTTTTCTCCTATTCCTTAATCGACCGTCATCGTTATCCCAAGAGGCCAAAAATATTGTCAAATCCGGTCGCGGTATCTATAACCTTAAACCATGCTAACTAGAGAAATCCCGTGAGGACTAGCTGAGAAGACGTTACCGTTGATGTAGTAGTCTCCGAGAGAAGGTACCTTGATCATGAAGCCAGCAACGATCATCGGACAAGTGCGACTGGGGGGTGGGAAGCCCACGAGCAGGGTATTTGCGGCTGGAGCTTCTTAGGGGTGGGAGGGCGTCGCGTTAGGATCTGGTTCGGCAGGGGTCAAAAGTAGCGGTGAAAGGCACTGGATTACTGTAAGGGGCCTAGGGCGCGCGGGGTGCTTTCGCTCGACGCTCGTACAAACTACAGGGGTAATTCCTAATAGTCTCGTTCAACGAGAATTTTGTGGGTTGTGAAGAGCCGGTCCCGTACTGTGCAGGGCTGGTTATTAGGGTATCGTACAACTCGGGATCCGACTACTACAACGGCGAGGCTTCCGCCCAATAATAGGAGCAGGTCAGTTTCAAGGGTTCGAGGAGGACCGAGATCAAGGCGGACAGAGGCTGGTGGTACTTGCGACGCTAGCTAAGCTTCGCCGTGAGATCGTAGAGGCGGGCGCTCGACCGGGGCGGTCAAACAATCTTTCTTCTTCGTTGTCTTCTTGTTGTTGACGGTGATATAGAAGTAGTAGAGTGTAATATAGTACGATCAGCACGGCACTCGTAACTGAACACTGGGGTAAGCAAGAGATCGCCAGAACGTGAGCTTTTCCAGAGCCTCGAGTGGAGGATTACTATGTACTATAGTATGTTGTGCGTCCTGTCCACGTTCTGAAGGCCAATTGGGCCAGCGGTTAATTGGCCTAACGAAAGGGCCACTCTTCCTCCAATGAACCGAGTCGGAGTTTTCAGTAGTATTCCATTGACGCCACCGGTTCACGCCGGGTCTCTACCCGTTGTTACTTCGGGCACGGCCAACTTCAATGTTCTTCCCTAGCCCTATATGTTTCGGGTGCTCTCCCTTAATGAATTAAGGACGGGGGTTAGGGAGGTTGGTTGAGTGGTTCAAGCGCCCGCGTCCGAATTCAGGCGCTATACATAGTAAGCAGGAGGAGCGACTGTTGAGCAAATCAGCGTAGAGAAGGCCCCCACTAGTCGACTCTCAGCTCCTATCATCATCTATCGTGTCTCGGATCCCCAAGTATACCTGGGGATTGTTTCTGCGCGTCCCGAGAAGGGAGCACGGGTGTTTGCGTCGTGGTGTGTGGGGATATTCTTCTAACACCAAAAAAAGAGTCCGCCCATGCACCATTTTTGTCGAATTGGATTAGAGCTTGGGTGATGCACATCATATACAGATGTAGAGCTGTGACACGTCCGTCCTCGATGTCTCTGGAACGGAAGGCCGTTGAACGGTCGGGGCAAGGCTTTCGGGTGGGTTACGTACGTAGAACGTACGTTGCCAAAGGACACTGACCTCGGCGTACTGTTACGCGCTCTTAGACTTACGAAGGAGTAGCGTCGTTCCTCGAAGATGCCTATGCTTAAAATGATCATAGGCCGTCCTGGATCATGAACTGCTTTGCGTCTTGAGCGTTGGTTCACCCACGCATGCGTAGGTAGATATTTAGCGACACTCCGATACAAGGTTATATCGTCGTGTGCCTTGTGTGTTTAACAATTACCTAGCCGCAAACCAAGGGCCAAGTCCACTCCCGGTGGTGGGTGTCAACGTGGGTGCCGTTGATTGGGCGAGACAATCTTTAGAGTCTGGGTCATCAATAACGTGGCAAGATGTTAGCTGGGCCGCCTAGATAAGAAGTACTACTGTATCCTAGTCTCCCAATGTACCCATTTACTTTGCTACGTATCGAAGGAAAGGAAGAAAACATTTAAAGCTGGTATTGCCATCCGCGGAGACTTGGCCAAGCTGAGTTTGGTGGAAGGCAAGTGCCGATGCCCGCTGACATATCGACAGTTGATATAATCATCAGCTGGTGGTGAAATCGAAAAAGTCACTTTCGGCTGACCCGAATCGGGTCGTGTGTTCTCCACCATTCGGCGAAGGGGGTCGACCTAGTTAAGTCAAGAGAGGTACCTATGTTTGTGTCTTTTGTTGGAAGGCAGAGCGCAGCAGAGATCGCGACCAAGCAAAATGGATGCCCGGTCTCCCACGTTCCCGGAACTGTGATTGCCTCCTAGAACCGTCATTGGAGAGCTTTTGGCTACTACTGTAATAATTGAAGGTCCTTCAAGGGCTCGAAGGACAACAACAGCCTGAAACGTCCAGGAGATCCCTACTAAGCCCTACCTATTTGCACACAGCAGCACAGCACGGCTCGCCACAGGGTTATCTGGATGTGCGGACGACATGGGGGTTCAAGGCTTGGGGTAGAGTGCGCCAGCTCCTTGTACTGTACGTTGTGATTGGACAGAGCCAGGGGGCGATGTAGGATTTGCATAACCGCTGCCCGCCGTGCGTTAGCCTGATTTCCCCATGTAATCTATTATCACAGGTCCCCTGTTCATCTTCCTTGCCACGCTTTGACTTCATACCGTTATGCTGAAGCTGTTTCTTTTACTCTGTATCCCGGTAGACGCTACCGAAATACGCCATGTTGTGCGGATAATATTCTAAGACGCAGGTAGTCATAAAGTCCGACACGGAAAGGTCAGGGTGTCTAGCTGTGTTTGTTGAACAAGCTGGCTAATGACGAATCGAAACTTGATAACAGTTCCGTGAGTCCCGCTAGGGTACTATTGTACGCCCCTCTAAATGTCGCATGTCGAGAGCTTATGGTAGTAACCGTTATCGGACTTTTGTTGCCCTTCCCAGCTGGCATTGGAACATCGAGCTGTTGCTGATCCAGTATGAGGTCTGAAAGTTAAAGGACTTTTCGCAAATGTGGTAGAATGAGTATGACGTCTCTAACCCTAGGTAGCCAGGCAGCCTAGCTCGGTTATCTCGTGTGAGGAGCCCTGCGTAGAGAGTTGGTCGTTATGGGATACTGAAGGGATTCGCATTGTAGTAATCGGTCCTAAGCCATGAGCGTCAACTAGGGACATGACCACAGATGGACTAAAGCCTCTGTAGGCACCGCATAGGCCTGACGGAATCCAAATATCCCCTCAGCCTGAAGAGGTGAGCCTTACAAGCCTGGAGTGGACATGCAGGAGAACCTAGACCGCTGTGCTTGTAGTTTGGGAGAGCCTGTAAGTTATGGACGAGTCTTTGTGCATGGGGGGGAGCGTCATGCATGACATGAGCATGGCATGGGCATTGCATGGTCATTGAGGCTCTCTTCCACAGCATGTCGTCACCCTGCCTCGTACCTACAGACTCCGGCACGCCACTGAGTTGTGAGATTGAAGTTCGCAGTTCTTGCTCTCCATGTGAGAATGGTTTAGCTATGCTGGTACGTAGAAGCAGAGAACGCTGCATGGAATATTGCTTCGGAGCCTCGCAGCGTTGGCAAGTCCCATGGTAAGATAGGGATGCAAGCAACCAGCCGGCCTTTCAAGTTTGGTCAAGACGACCCAGTTTTCCCGGCGACGTGGATTTTTACCTTACTTTGCTGACCCACCTATGCACAGCAACTGCGCTTGCAGTCAAGTTGCTGCCGGCATGGGGCTCGTGTGCGTTACCTACGAAGTTTAGCTAGCAGCCAGTACGCAGCCGGGCGACTCGTGGCTCCGCTGACTGCCCAATCCGAACACTCCTCCCCCTCCACTTGTGATCGTCGAGCTGAAACAGAACGCGAGGAAATGAGGATCAGAAGAGAGACATGCGTTCTGACCGCAAGCCATATGGCTGGCCTTGCTAACCTCAGTCCTCTTGTCTTGCTCGACTCGTCTATTCTCGGTAAAGCGTCGTATAGGAGACGGGCGGGGGTTAAGAGATATGTTCTTCGATTTCCTTCTCAGACTGGTTCGAGTTTGGATTCGTAGGGCCAGTAAGCGACGGCCACGAAAGCGGTACGAAACTAGGTGTCGGCCACGCTGTCAAGCCACCTTTTACGCGAAGACCCTGTATGGCCTCTGTGATTGGCGCGGACCGGATGGCTGAATGGACCGTTGGCATATGCCCCTTTTAAGTTAGCCCTTCTATTTTTGGGATGTTCGACTCTCGGGCATACGAAGATCTGGGATGTGAAACATAGCAATCTGATGTTAAAATTGACACACTTAGGGCTCGAGCCGTAGACTTGTCTCATAGACCTTACGTTATCTGTTATGTCCGTAGAAGCGGCGGTGGAGGTCCCATCAAAGAATGGGTTACGGGAGGAACGGGCATCGCCTTGGTCTGAACTATCATGCAGATGCAAAGGAGCGGAATCTTGCATTAGGATGCGCAATTGGCCGCACGCCGAACAGTGCGCCATCTCTAGACTGCTGTCACTGCACAGTAACTCTAATTAAGCCACTTATCCGCGTGTGGTTTTCTAGTGTCGTTACGGGAAGTCGGTGCAGCGGAGCGGATGGAACTCCAAAGTGTATCAACCTACCTAGGTAAATATTTTATGTTCTATCGATTCACACACCGTTAACATAGCCCGTACCAATCTGGTCGTTTATTTCATTATTTCATCCCCAGACATCATAAATCAGTGCATCTAGCCTATTCTCAACTTAGATACAGAGGAGTTTATAAAGGTGTCAAGAAATGCCGACAGTCTGAATCAAGCGTTCCCGCTTCAACTCTATAGAGTAAGGTGCTGTTCGCGGCAGAGGCCATATGAGCTGCTGGGATATGGGTTCGGCTGCTCCGTCATGGGAGACAAGAGTGCTGGGCTTGGCGGACCTGCTGTCTCTTCCGCCTCGCCATCTCCCAAGTTATACTTACCGTACCACCGGTATTTGTGGTTTATCACCCTCGGTCACATATATACCTCGTATACACATCTGAAGCAGGTGTGACAGTCTCGCTCAGTTCATATAAGGGTACAAACTGCTGGACTCTGCCGTACTGCTTGTTGTATGTGGTCCAGGACGACATAGGGCAGATCTGCGCCCATGATGGGCATATGGTTTTGAGAGGCTCGAGCGGTATACTGAGCGGCGGTACCACTGCCGATTCAAACATACCTAGACGCTTTTACGGACTTCGCCAATGGTGGTTACGAGGCGAAAGCGGTCACTACTAGAGCAGCCAAGGTTAACGCCTCAGTTGCCCGAGTTAAGGAGCATGAGCTGATAAGATCCGAGAGACGTCACAAGGTGATCCCTTGAGGCTGATTGAGGATATCGCAGTTAAGATCGGGTTGTCTGAAGGTCTAGACAAATGCAAGGATCGGCTTGCATAGTCTAATGCCGTTGTGCATAATAAACTCACAGCACGCCCACATTTGACATGCATACACATAATGTAGGTACTAGGATCGGGCCCTGCATTGGCTGCCGGCTTGACTAGCTACCATGAGGAGACTTCCTTTGCCCTTAGATGCACGCTCATCGATTAGCTCACCGGCGCACGCTTATTGGGCGTCAATTCAAGAAAACAGAGCTATTTTGTGGATGATCAATATTAGACCTTGTTGGTCGTTCGCGGATTCCTATTCGAGCTGACCGCGGTCCTACGGCAAGAGAGTTTATTGCATGTTGACGTGTTGGCCGCAGAAGACAAGACCTTCATAACCCCGATGCGATAGGAGCCTCGGCCGCGAAAGAATTTCGCACGCCCTTATTCGGGCCAAGAGCCAAGATCTCTGGAAAATAGCTTCGGTCCGGGTCAACTGATGGGCGACTAACGACGGAGGGGCCGGGGTTTGTTGGCTTGATCCACCACCGGTTAGCATCCTGAGTGGCGTTGCAACCGTGGAAATGGATCCACCGGCAAGGATCTTGATTACCTATGTACCAACAGAAAAGTTTTTGACCAAAGTACTTGCGTACACTGGCATCGAAGGGCCATCAAGCGGATTGTCATGCCAAGAAGAGGGCAGCTCTGTTACTACATACTTTTACTTCGTAGCGTAGGGACTCATAACACGAACCACATAACACGATTCAGTGTGCAGCTGGTCCCTTGTCCCTTTGTTGAAGACACCCCCCACCCCTTTAAGGAACAATAAGTCTGTATGGTATCCCATATGCACTCCATTGGATGTTCATCCAAGCCCCAGCCGCCCGTCATAGCTCGCACCTGTCACGAACGAAACAAAGATAACGATGATGGCTGGTCCCTTGGCTATGAACGACGCCCTTAGGCGAGCTGTCGACTTGGGCGTTATACCTGTTGCCCAATTGATTCTGCGGTATTCACGGATGGCCCAAGGAATATTCCACTAAAGAAGATTGGAGGATAAAATAATAGTCGGTGCTTTGGGAGAAGCTAGACACGAGTGGAAGAAGGACACGGTGCCAGCCTCCCAGCCATCCCATATGGAGGTGGCATAGGAGTTATAGTGCTACAAGGGTGCAGCTAGCGAGTAAGCAATTATATGGGAGAAAGTTCGGATGACGTCCTGAACTCTCCTCTCCCTCTCTGGCTCGACTTGGACCTTCTGATGCACACAACTAATAAACAGGCCGCTCCTGGTCCACAACCAACGACCCAGGGAAGATGAGTATTCGAGGGAATCAACAGCGCGAAAGAAGCGTGGCCATGTGGATACGGATCTCGCAAGACTATTTTCGACAGTAGCTGCCTAACGAAATAGAGAATGTTTGCCAGCACATGTGCCTCTATATAGTTAGCAGCTCATAATGGTATCCGCAAATGTCACCTGGTTGAGGGGATAGTCGTAAGTCCGGCCTTGGCAGTTGCGGTGGGTTGAGCTGCACGCCGATTCATACTGATACAGTCTAGGAATCCACCTCGGCCTATTTTTCTACTGGTCGGGACATATTACGCTCTTTGGCAGTTTTTTCTTGACGGCTGTTTATTATCTATTAGATGCGTTTTGTTTCCGAGGGCGGCCGATCTGTACGTCTCTTTGGAGCGCGGTGCAGAATTCACAATCTTATTACGAAGTACGCTCTCCCCCGAAGAGAACCACTCTGGCTTGACCCATTGTTTAGACTTTTCCCGCACAGTCCTGATGGTGATCCTGGTTCAGATACACTGTATCCACTGTCTTCCTATTCGCTGCTCTTTCCTAATGCCCCCCAAAAATGACAATCCTGGCCGGGCCGCCACTGTGTGGTAACACCAGCAGCACCTAATATGTAGAGTATACTCTAGATTGCGTTCTCGCCATGTCGGATTTTCCCTCTCACCATATAAATGAGGTAATATAGAATCTCTGGATTCGTATGCGCAAGACATAACCTTATCATGTTTGGCGGTATAGGATCATATGGTTAGCAACTTGTAGCTGATCACTTGACTATCTCGCTACTAGGCGAGATATTGTAGGTAAAGAATTTGTGAAGAATCCCAGTCCTCCGTTCCAGTGCATTTAAGTTCATCTGCTTTAACCTCGAGAGTAATATGAATCACTAAAGTAGCCCTCGAAAGCGTATATCGACATCTAGTTATGTATTACAAAGAAGCTGCTAAATAGCCCTATAAGTTGTCACAAAGAGCATATATTCTGGTTTGCTTATAACTTAACCCTACTTACCTTGTCGCTTTTGGCATGAATTAGTCTTTAGTCCATTGGGCTGCCGATACGACTTGCTTCATCGTCACATATGTAAGAAAATATCAGCTTGCGATTGATTCTTTTACGCTACTGGACATTGACGAGATGCCACTCATTCTTATAACCGCACTGTGAATCATGTCTGTCGCACTAGCCCCAGGAAACACAAGGCACCGTTACCCAGGCCAAACTGAGTTACGGCAGCAACGACCCCCCTATACACCTTCAGATGACTACGTATGTCACCTGGAAACCCCACCTTTCTATCACCCTATGTAGGCCCTGGCATTGACCGAGCGGTGATGAGTAGTACTTGTTCCGACAGCTCAGCTTTATCAATACGTTCTATACCAAGAGTAAGAGAGAAGAGATCAATATTCGGATTTGGTAGAGGAAGGTGGGAAGATCATACAACCGGAGTACTAGCCAGTGGCGGAGGTACATAAGCGATGCAAGACTTCGATTAAGCATGATGATTCTATCTCAAGTACGAATATGAAATACATGTATAAGACTTCGAATTCTTTCATGGACATGTACGTAAATGTTGCAATCTCATACAACGCAACAAGGGAAGTTCTGTTTGTCCCTTGGGAAAGAAAGAAACCATCGGTGTCCCTTAGATATGTTGGGCCGGTACCTGTAACAAATCAAACTTCATAGTAATACTATAGCTATCTGTTATTCTTACGCACTATACCCTGATAACGTGTTGATGACTGAATTCCAATTGCCCGCCTCTAATGATCCTTTTTGCCAATTTGCTACCTACCTGAGGTAAGGTACGTTTTCTATTCACCTGTAGACATCTACTTTACCTAGACAGATCCATCCGTTCCGTTTGACACTTTTTGGTTCTAGCTCGACCTGGCCTGTGGCCTTGCTACTTTGATCGCCAACCGGACCCCTTTCCAGCTCGCCAATCAATTACCCACCCTGGTTAATAAGTCCCCCAGTCCCCCCCCCCCTGGTTAGTCTGCCAGTCGTTGTATAAACGGCTCTATGTATACACCCCACAAGGTCTATTGACGACTGTTGTCACACTCCACCTTGAGAGTGAGGAGAGCTTGAGTGAGGAAGTGAGCCACATTTGGACCCGTTGTTTAGCTGTCCCACCCTAGACCAAGTAGAGTTGGAAAGGGAAAACCCCCCCATGCTACACCAAACCCACCTTGTGAAGATGGCAGTAAAGGTCGGCCAGGTCGTTCGAACTTGAGTCGGCTTTTCAGACCGTGGTACCCAACCTCGCAAGCCCACTTCACTATCCCCGGTTCATCGACAACACAGACCCCAGCAGGCGCACCACCACTCTGGGGCCCGTTTTCTTCTACGTACCTCCCACTAGCGGGTGCCGGCTCAGTACCTAAGGTGCCTACCACCTACAGGCTATCTCTACCCAGTAATCAGTCCACTGCCTTCACTACCTGCATAAACTGCTAACTTACCTGACCGTTCCGTTCTCTTTTTCCCAATCTCTACCTGCCTCCTCACCACCTCCACCTCCACCACCAAGAAAGTCTTCCTCTCTTCTTCCTCTCTTTACTTCTTCCTCTTCCCTCGTTTGTACAGGTCCAATCCCGACCTCACGATTTCCTAGAAGAAGTAAGAAAAAGTTAAGAGAGTCAGGGTCCATAGAGACTGACTGGGGAGAAAGAGAGTGCAAGAGAGAGAGAGTGTGTGTGTGTGTGCGCGCGCGAGCGAGAGCTAGGAAAGACGGTCACAGAGAGAGGTTTGTGCTTGCGCAGTTACTTTTTTGACTACACTCCCCATCATACTTCGATCAGCGCAAACTCATGTCTGCCTCCGCTTCTACCGACCTGCAACTCGTGCGTGCATGACCGAGAGGCTAATCAAGGTGCTGCATTAGAAGCTTAAGAATATACTTCGTCGGGTGTATCCCTTCTGACGGAAGCTTCAAACGAAACGAATTTAACATCAGCTCACCCCGGACTTCTGAAGGACCTTGGTACACTGGAACGAGCATTTCTTTTAGGGTTCATTTTTTATTTTTCTGTTGTCTGCGTGTCACGATATCTTACCTCTCGTGCGCCACGACAAAACGAGTTTATGTCTTTTTAACGTCTTCGATTTCTCCCTCCCGTGACCAGGCTTTCGACTACGGAAGCTTCAGAGTACACCCCCGAGCAGGCCCGACAATTTCACCACTCGATACCTCCCCTCTGGGAGCTCATTGATCGGAGGAAGTTTGACAATAAGTGTCATAGCCACCCTCGACTGATGCGGAACTTCTGACTCTCGACATACCTGCTCCCGGTATTTCCAATAATCGAGGCGTCGTTCGTTCCATTCCTGACCGGCCGGCCTTGTTAGATTCACTCTACCGCCATCCATCACCGTCGCCGGCACCGCCCAGCACGCCGTCCCCAACCTTCCCAACGCCAATTGGCAGGATTTAAGGTTATTGTATCCATTGCTCATTCAGGCAAGCTGTTTGGGCCCCATTTGCTTAGTCCCCGCCCACCAGTATTCTAAGTCGGAAACGACTTGGAGATCTGGTACTCCATTTAGCCCTTCGGTGGCATTTCCTGCTTGGTCGTGAAACTGGATCTCCCACCGATCTCCCATTCGCAAGCCCGGGGAACGCCTGACTTACAAAATTATTACGGTCCTGCATCTCAGCGCCTGCCGTATGTAAGTGAGAGGCTGCCTTCGTTACCCTTGCCGCAGCCAATACTGGCATACTCCTCGGGCACATCGTCTCCCCGGGTTAGCTCCATTGCATCTTCGGCGAGTTCAAACGGAGACTCGCAGTCATCTTTCACCTCTGCACCTTCTTCGAACGGTCCCAAAACCCCTTCGCCCAATCTTCCGGTATCGACAGCCTTGTCTGGGCCTCCACATACCATTGGTGGATACGATCAATACTCGGCAATGAATCAAGCACCGCCAGAGATGTACTATCCCCAGCACATGTCTGCAGGCCCTGCACCACAACCACAGACAGTCACGTCGAATGCGTTACCTCACTATGGCCACCAACAGCCGCCGTTATTACAGCCTGGTCCTGCACAATACTCTGCAGCCCCTTACCCTCAATATGGATATGCGAACGGCTTGGCATCCCCGCAGACAGGGCCGCCGGCTGTGTCGAATTCTATGGGAGCTGCGCAAAATGTGCTGCCTCTACCCGGTGTGCAGACTCAAGCGGGCATGCAAAACAATTATCAAGGCTTCGACACCACGGGTCAGATTGCGCCGCCTGGTATGAAACCCCGGGTGACCGCTACTTTGTGGGAGGATGAGGGGAGCCTGTGCTTTCAAGTTGAAGCTAGAGGCATATGCGTTGCGCGTCGCGAAGGTAACTCCACAGTTATGTGCTAGCGACGAGGGCCGAGCTGATCTAATATCTGCAGACAATCACATGATTAACGGCACGAAATTACTCAATGTGGCAGGGATGACTCGTGGGCGCCGGGATGGAATTCTGAAGAGTGAGAAGACTAGACATGTGGTTAAAATCGGCCCCATGCATTTAAAGGGTGTCTGGTAAGTTGAAGAGCCGCGAGTCGGTATAAAGATCCCTGAGACTGACGACGTTTTCTAGGATCCCGTTTGAGAGGGCTCTTGATTTCGCGAATAAGGAGAAGATTACAGAGATGCTGTATCCGCTTTTCGTCCACAACATTGGCGCGTTGCTCTACCACCCCACGAACCAGAACCGGACAAACCAGGTTATGGCTGCGGCCGAACGTCGTAAGCAGGAACAGAATCAAATGCGCAATGGCCCTGCTGGGCCTACTCCGCCTGGAGGCGTCTTGCCATCAATACAACAGCACCATCATCACATGGGGCTCCCCGGACCCCAGCACTCACTACCGTCGCACGGCAATACGGGACGTCCGCCGCTTGACAGGGCTCATACGTTTCCGACCCCTCCGACTAGCGCGTCGGGCGTCATGGGAAGTATGGGCGCTTCAGAAAATTTCCAATGGAGCCAGCAAGGGATGAGCGGCAGTCAGGGTGCCAACCCTATGTCTATCGATACGAACTTGAGCAACGCGGCGCGGTCAATGCCGGCGACTCCAGCAACAACGCCTCCTGGAGCTTCTCTGCAGAGCATGCAGTCCTACCCCCAAGGCACTCAGTCTTATGACCCTTCTCGTGGGGTCTACAATGGCTCCGCTCCCCAACAATCGCCGTATCCTCCGTCAAACAATAGCCCGCAAGACAGAAACATGTACGGCCAACCGAGCTCTTATATGAAGAGCGAGATGGGACCTCCTTCGGGGCGTCCGGCTGGTACTGGACCAACCGAGCAGGGTGACGTTAAACCAGCAAACGGAATCATGCAACAGGGGGAAGGGGTTCCTCAAGCGGGCGGAGAGGATGAGGCTGACCATGAGGCGGAATACACGCACGACAGCGGAGCATTTGATGCTAACAGGACTGCCTATAATTACAATACATCCCAGGTAGCTTCGCTGCCAGGCGATCACCAACACATCTCTCCGGAGATGACTGGTTCTCCAAGCCATCAAGCTGGATCAGGACGAGCTACCCCTCGGACTGCCGCCCCCCCCGGGCCGTACTACACCCAGCAAGCAGGATACAGCACGCCTCCCCGTGTGCAACCGCCAACTTCCTTGTATAGTGTAATGAGTAGCGATCGAGGACCTACCAATGGCGCTCCGGGCGGGGACGTTTATGGTTCTCAAAATGATATGGGCACCGGCCATATGCAGAACGGCTATGCCGCGGCGCCTGTTATGAATGGAGCTCCGGGCCCATTAAAGCGAGGACGCGAAGACGAAGAGGACTTATCGCGGCCTCCGAGCGGTGGGATGGATATGAAACGTCGAAAAACGCTTATTGACGCTCCCATGCCGACCCCAGCATACGATGCGATGAATAGATCGGCCCCCGCGGTTGCCCGAAGGCGGTAACGTCTTATGGGGCTAATGTCACTAGGAAAATAATTGCACATTTTCCATTTTCAACAAAGCATTAATTTGGGCGTTGGGGCATCCGTGTCTGGACGACATGATCAAGATCCAATCCGAGCCGCCATAGAGTGCCATGCCTGTCACGACACAATCACACTCCTTCGATATTCTTCACCTCCTCATCAGACGGCATGCTCAGATAGCATGGTCAGACGGCATGCCCAGACCGCGTGCTCGGACGACATGCTAGGAGCGACGATGACGAATCTTATGATAACTTCAAATCTTATGATAACTTCATTCTTGTTTGTTGTTTAAATGCTGCTCCAAACCCTGTAAATGCTTCACGATTTGACGCGCTGCATGGAGGAGCGTAATTCTTTCAAAACGAGGCCGTTCGGTCTTTGATGCGAAGCACGAGATACTCGACCAACGAGAAACTCCGGCCTATCATGAACCCTAGGCGGTTAATGGTCATTACCGAGAAAAGGAGAAAGGGTGAAGCTTTGCTTTTTGTTCACGAAGTCGGCTAAACCCCTTAAAGACCGAGGTCTGAATAAGTACACACTATTTCCTAGTTTACGACATGATGACGATTTCTTCTGTTGCCAAAAAGGTCCGAATTTACTGCGGGCGAATGTTGGAAACATCTCGAGGCATTAGGTCATGAATGATGAAGGGAATAAAAAGGGCTATGCTTGCTTGATACACAGCGAAACCAGTTTAGATGCTAAGCTACATAAATCGAAGCGGTATTTTACTTGTGCATACTGTTCGAATCGCCATTGACTTTTCATCCCAAGGACAACAACCCATATATAGGCCGCGCGTGTGGTCCCTGAGCAAGTGGAAGCCGTCGCGAACTGTTGACCGGCACCGAAGAGCCTCGAAAGGGGTGTGGGCGGTGTTGCGAGAAGGGGGAAGAGGGATCACCGTCCCATCCATTACTAGTACATTACCCTACCTATATGGATGGGGCAAACCCCCTTTCACGTCGCACCGCCAACGCCGCGGCCCGTTGGCTCAGGTCGCACGCGGCGATACGTGGGGAGACGTTGGTCCGCAAAGAGGTTTCTTTTAAAGGGACACGGGCGTGAAGGGACGGATGGGATCGTCGGGGAAGGCCCCAGATGGCCGTCGCCCGCCGCGGGCTGAAGAGGTCGGAGAGCGCCCACATACGCGCTTATTCTGTGCACGTGGATGTGCGTGCGTGTCCTTGTATGTATGTATATGTTTCGTGCGGTCGTGTGGTGTCCGTGGGTCATCGCCGGGTCACACTCACCCTGGCTGGCTCGCTAGATAGGGTAGGGTGTCTGTCCGTCTGTCGTGCGGCATGCGCGCGATGTTGGGCAACGAACTACCTGGGCGGCCTCGAGGAATCGGAAGGTCCATCATCACGGCTATTGTCGTCGAGGCTTTCTCTATTTTTGTACCTCGCTCCGCGACATCGGTGTATGTATATATGTGTGTGTGTGTGTGTGTGTGTGTGTGAAAGTATGCTACATACTCGAGTCGGTATCGAGTCTTTCGCCGGTTTGTTGTAGTCGGCTGGAGCGGCGGGCATCACCACCTAGCTAGCTAGCCTGACTATCTGGCTGGCCGACGACGCCTGTTATGGTATATCCTCCCATGCTTTTTTGCCAGACGGCCTGCTTGATTTGCTTCCCAACTGCTGGGCCCCATCCTCACCTCCTCCGCGGCCGTTGTGTGTCATAGGTGTCCGCCGATAGGTCAGGGGGGTGAAGGTATCGAGTGAGTTTGCAATTCCTCCGGAGCGGTGACGGGTAAGTAGCTAAACTATCTAGATTGGCGTCTAGACCGCGAGCTAACCTAAGTGTTTGTCCAGCGCGGTTCCACCGGTCCTACGCGAGCTATGAGCCAGAAGATGGCGGTCGGCCTTGAGGGGGGATTCTCTCCCTCGCCCGGATGACACCACGTCCCCTGTGTTCCGGTTCACGCGATTACCAACCTGCTCGAGGAGGAGGGTCGGTGATCTCCCTCGCGACAGGCTGCCCACCTGCCTATCACTACCTCGCCGGCAACCCCCCGACTAATCCTCTAAGATCGCATGCCCCATCCGGCGCAAATAGGTTGCCTAGGAATAGGTGTTCAGACCGCGGAAGAAGACGGCTGGCTAGCTCGCTCTGGTGCGGCTGGCTGACGCGCCGGGTTTGTATGTAACGTATGTATGCTCGAGGCTGCAGCTGCTGGCTGGGTTCGACGTATGTTTGTGACCGTGGGACAAGGAGCGGGCGTCGTGTTCTAGTGCTGTCCGCTCGGGATGAAAACAGGCCATCCTCGCCCGCGGTTTCTACTCCTCGGGGCTCCATCCAGCGCACTCAGTCCACAAAGCCCCCGTCGCGCCGGTCTGCTAGGAGACGAGATGTGTAACGCGTCTCCCTCGCCCCCCCTGTTGTGTCCACCTCTCCCGCGCCTCCCCCGCGTCGATGCGAGCTCGGCTGTGGGGGCATGCTCCGCCCTCCTGGGGAGAGCCATGTCGATGTTCGTCTCCGCGCTCAGCGAGTGATGCGATGCTTGCCTCCTGCCCCTTGACTCGTACACGGAGCCGAGTGACTCGGACGGTAACGGTGGTCAGCAAGTGACCGACGGTTATCTCCGTTGAAGAGCACATACGGAAGAGAATGGCGAGCTAGGATAACGAGCTCGCCTGCCGCGCGGCGTCTCCCCCAAGGTTGTCCGCCTCTGGCCTAGGTAGCGAAGCTTTTCGCTGCTCCCTGAGAGTGAGGGGAAGCTGGGTGATGACGTCTGTTTAAATAGCCGTTGAGACTCGTATTTAGGATTTTCGCCACAAAACTTCTCGGACCTTATTCGAAACCTAGCATTTATCACGGCTCGGCCCGTACTTAGTAAGTGACAGGGTTTGGCACCTTGACGTCCTGGATGGCGGCACTATCCCCTCGACTTTTCTCCTTTGGGATGGATATATTCCGTAAGTTTGAGGTTAAGATCGTTCCGATACAATGTTACTACCTTTCAACATGGCGGGAAGACATTCAGATTAAGGTGTGCATGGATACCAAGGATCGCACACCATCTTCGGGTTAAGTACCTACACCAGATTTTCTATGCGCCCCCAGCAGTAAGTAGTCTACATACCTTGCTCGGACAATGTATACATCCTCTTCTATGTCTTTGGCGAAGCCTAGATGGCAATGTGCAAGGGGTCCGTCCTAGGTTAGATATTCTTGTCCTGGGTCACCCCATCAGCCCCTATCTGGGGTCGTCATACGCTGACTGAGTTTTACACTGCCGAACGTCATGACGCCTACGCAGGTCGAAGTTTATCGGATGGATATCAGGGCGTGCCGTTAGTGAACACTGCCGCGCATAGACGACTACAGCGGATATCCATCGAGGGTAAAAGCTTATTTGGAGAACCTCGACGAGACCATATACCTGGGCGTCCCTGGAGGGATCCCAGTTCGGCCGGGGTTTGTATCTCGGTTGGCTCGATGACGTTAATAAGGTTATGCAGCTTGAATCGAACATGGCCCGATAGAGGCAATGGTAGTGGCAAGAGGCTTTGCGGATACTGACCTCCTCGCGAGGGGCCATTCGAAAGGTTTGCGTCCAGCTCAGGCCTCACGAGTTCCGGCGCTGCTTATCTGCCGGGACACAGTTTAGGCTCCGATGAACTAGTACGGAACAGTCAGAAGAGTCCTGCCATGGTTCTCGCGTGGGCCTCGATACTCTAGGGATATCACCATTCGGCTAAGACTACCTATTCGGTTCTAGAAATCACGTATTCGGCCCCCGATTATCCCTCTCCCTGGTGAAGTCTATCTGAGGAAAGGATGATGCGGCTCACCATCAACCAGACTTTGGGACTAAGCAAAGGGCCGGACTTTTTCAGACACGCTAGGTCAGTGCTTCGATACGGCAGCAAGGACTTCGGCTGAAGTACTTGGATGCAGTAAGGTTTTGATGCAAACTAGCTCGCAGATATAAGCCGGGTATCGGAGGAAGAGGATGGATGTAGGCGTCATAGCAAGGGCAACATGTTCGAAGCGGAACGAGGCGACGACGCCATAAATAAGTTAGCAAGCGTTTTCAATATATCTACACTTTGTGTTACATGAAAGCATTTGGGTATCATGTGCCAAACTACCGGTTAACCATGGTCATTACATCCGTACGAGGGTCTCCTTTCCTGGATGCCTCGTCGCAGGACCAGATATCAAGTGTGCCCAATTCTCACGCCTTATCGCTCTCCTGCAAGTGTTCTCAGGCCGAGCTGGAGCCAATGCCAAGACCCAAGCAAAGCAGGTGACAACCTAGTGGCACTCTACGTCCCACGGTCTTCAGACGATCAGCGGAGGAAAGACCGAGAACACTCCTTGGGGCGCGCTAGTTTCTACTCCGACTCGTTGTCTTCCTCACTGGTTGCCTCAATGTTGGACTTGCTGGACTTTCCCTTCTGCTTCTTGTTCTCCTTGGCGTCCTTCGTAGAAGACTTGGACGAAGACGAAGGCGCCGCTGTGGCGGCCGCACCGGAGGTGATATCGGCAGTCTCGTGGCCTTGCTCGTTCAGGTGGGCGTTAATATCGGGGATTGCCTTGATGAGACTGTTATACTGCTCGAGGGGAAGCGAGATGCCCTGGGCGAGGTGATTAGCGGGTGAGCAGGGGTCGCGAATTAGGAGTCGTCTCGCTCTTTACCTTCTTGCCAGGCCTGAGCTCCCCGGTCTGGTCGGTGTAGTACTCGCGGATGTTAACCAACACTTTGCCCTTGAACTCGGAGATATTGATCCGTCGGGTGTTAGATAGCTTGAAATTGGGGCGTTAGTGACGCGATATAATACCAGTGTTGCTAATGACCTACAGGCCAATACGTATTGCCCTCTTCATCCTGGGCGGATGTGCCTGTAGAGACAGCCTTGGTCTTCTTGGGCTTCTTGCTCGGCTTCGCGATTTCCTCCTCACCGGCGACATCCTCATCCTCCTCGACGTCACGAGATCGCTTCATGTTCTTGAGTTTGCCCATCTTATCCAAGTAGCGGTATTCTGCGCTCAGAGTGGTGGATGATCTTGCACCAATTGGGAAGCCGATATTGGATGAAAATTCCTCCTGAATAATTGCGTGGGATGCGCGCACGCGTGTATTTCTTATGACGATAGAGGGGTTCAAGAAGATGTGGGTTAGAGAGCGCGTCAAGCTGTAAAAGTCTAGAAGATGAGAGACGCGACAAGACAATGACGATTTAATGGACATTCCCTTTGATTGATTAGAGCTAGAATTTACGCTTATGTCGAGTGCTAAACGGAAAGGGTAATCCACTGTGGGGAGACACGGGTCTTGTTTCGTGCCCACTGTCTGATGAGCTTTTCCAAGTTAATATGGACAGCTCAATGGAATTACAGCAGGGTCAAGGTACCTACTTAAGTAATTAATGTAGGTAGGTACAATGCATATGAAATGTGAATTTTGGAAGGAATGAGAAAGTCGCTGCGGAAGTCGTAAGCTGCCTACAACATACTTGGGCAGCAGCAGGGTAAGCGCGATTGATAAAAATTCGATTGATAGGACCACTTGCAGTAAATACATATATGTACGTATTTGTAGGGCCCAGAGGCTTACGCCAACAGTGGGTACCGGCTCTGTCGTCCTTAGCGTCGTCTTTGGGTCGGGATGGCTAGATCGCGATTACACTTGCAAGCCCCTGGGTATGTCCCGAATCTAACGATTGAGCCCCCCTGCAGCAGATCACACACGTAATACGCATGTGGTAATTCCCCCCTTTGCTGGGACGTCTCGAGATGCTGACATTTCTGCCAACTCGTAAGTTGTTTTATCTGACCAACCGACTCAACGCTGTCTACCTGTTCCTTTTCTGTACCGGTAGAAGCGTCAGTGTCAGTTAACTTGTCTTTTTACAGGCTACTTAATTTTCCTCTGCCTTTTTTAATGGATTCATGAATACATTCTGCGTTTCAGACCGTACATTCCTTGTCGCATTCTAACGAGTGGTACCCCCTTTAATGACCGAAGCTCGAATACTCTACCATACGAAGTACTTCGCCTCGACATAATTGATTGCCCTTGTGATGCGCCATCCAGATATTGCACTAGTTCCCGACAAACACGACTACCTGCGATGAAGCCCTCGGACGAGGCTCAGAAAGGCGGCTCGTCCGCTCCTTTGCCGGATAGCGAGACCGCAGACACAGAGCAAACCACTACTGAGACGGCTTTAGCTCAGCCTCCTAGAACCGAGATACACGCTTTAGAACCCCTCAGCCCGATTACACCGCCAAGCAAGGAAGACCAACAAGAAGAAGATCTTATAACGAAAGTCCTCTTATTTCTCTCGGCAGCAACTCCCGCCACCCTGGGAGGTGTTGCTGTGGGCCTTTCTGCCGTCACGTATCTTGTTCTGGGGCAGATCAGTCTTCTCCTCATTGGCGCATTTGCTGGGATTACACTGTATACATCGTGGGAGTCCCGTCAACCTGACATCTCGAACGCTGTAAGAGGCGAAAAGGGGTTGGAATTCTTACAGCGACTCCTCGAGACCAAAACCGCCAGCCCCGGCGGCGTGACCGAGCAAGATGAAGAAGGTGAATTCGAGGCATTAGCACGGAGCTTTGATGATTTCCAGCCGGAAACACGGGAGGCCCTGAATGCGCTCGTCGATGCCGTCATCCGAGACTATGTAGACTGGTGGTACGGCCCGATTCTGCCTACTGACAAGTCCTTCCCTCTGTCGTGTCGTAAGGTTTTGATCTCCTTCATCCTAAACATCTCGGGGCAGTTAGGCCGCAAACGGCCCGCAGATGCTTTCGTCGACTTCCTCACCCACACCTGCTCCATTATAATTGTCTTTCTCACTCAAATGGCGACCGCTTTCTCTGAGCTCCCTTCAGACAGAGAGTCAACGGCGGCTGATGCTATATACAATTATCTCTCCTCTGACGCTGATTCGCCCCTATCGAACCTGCTGAATACGAGACAGCAGGCCGAGAAGTTCAGAATGGTGGCAGAAGACCTCCTAGGCTTCTTAGACAAAACTGCACGTGACTGTGATCCTGTTAAGATCTTCCTCCGTGAGATACTCTCAACGATTGTCCTCGAAGGAACCCTGCAAACCTGCTCTAAAGCCGACTGGATCAACGGTTGGATCGTGTACCTTCTAGAGTCTGGAGAGACGGATCTATCCCAGGCCATCGACGAGGCCATCGAAAACCAGAAGGCTTTCAGCGACATTGATGGCAATGTTGGGAATATAGCCCTTTCTAAAGGGAATCGCAATTCCTACGAGATGGACAAGGCTCGTCGGAAAGAACAGGTCCACAAGAAGAAACTGTCAAGGGCTGACGAAGAGATGGAGAAAGCCATGGAGGAGATGAAGAAACTGAACGAAATGATTGCGGAAGCGGATAGGGCCAAAGATGCGTCAAATCGCAAGACCAGCTCAGACAACTCAGGTCTCCTCGACGGCGCCCTGATACCAAATGGGAAGGCCCTGGACTCAACTACGAAACAGCAACCGAACGGGGTCTCACCGGAGAAGCCCAGCGACCGAGTCTCAGAGCCAAAGGTCACGCCAAGGGAACCATCTCTGGACAAAAATGAGGTAAAGGATGAAATGCCGTATTCACCTATTACTCCCAGATCGACAACGGATCTGTCTAGCCAGAACTCATCTCCCGGCGGAAATCAAGGAGGGTCCGCAGCGCATCATTTTACAAACTTCGATCAGATTGTCCCGCCAGCCCGCGAAGATTCCGAGGAAGATGAAATTCGCAGGCCTCCGCCTTTAACATTGCACAATGCCATCATCACGATTCACGATGATTCCCCCAATGGCAAGGGCCAGTTGCGTAGCAAGCCCAGTTGGGAGTATCTTATTCAGATCGAGCCAGCATCATCTCAACACCCGGGGTGGATGATAATGAAGACGTACCCGCAATTTGAAGCTCTTCATGAAAGTCTTCGGCGCATTGCTAGCGTGTCAGGCGCTGCCGCTTTTCTTGAGGCCCACGCTACATTCCCTAGTTGGAAAGTACATACTAGGTCATCATTGCGGGGCGAGGTAGAGAGGTATATGCGAAGTGCATGTGTCGAAAAATCTCTGGCGGAATCAGAGGCCTTCAAGCGCTTCCTCGAGAAAGGTCAGGAGCCTCGGGCAGCTAACAAAGGGTTTTCTCTCGAATCTGTCGGCAAGGGCGTCCTCGGCGCGCTCCAGAACGCTCCCAAGGGCGCCTTTGACAGCGGCAAGATGGTTGTCGGCGGAGTTACCGGTGTGTTCGGTAACATCGGATTGGGATCAAGGAAATCAACCAACTCGTCGTTACAGGAGTCCCAGATCGCCAACCCACAGAACAATGGCAATCCCCGACCGCTTTCTCTGCCTGTTCTTCCGAGATTAGATAGCTTCACCTCGACGAACGGAACGAGGGCGTCAATGTCTAGAGATAGTCTCGATAGCCAGAGGTCGTCCGTGATCTCTGTTCAGCCTGGGAAATTGCCGCCAATGGAACGGAGGCCTAGCTATCAAGGCGACTCAGATCAAGCGAGTCTACAGCCGACCCGATCCGACCGATGGGAGCGCAGGTCGCCTAGTGGGGCGAGTAGTAGGGGGCACAGCCGCGCTTCGAGCATGGCTGCAGTGCGGTCGCCTTTACGATCTCCATCCGAAACAAGTCTGAATGGCCTGAAACTTCCGCCTCCACCGAACGAGATGGCAGAGGACTATGGTTCTCCAACCGCGACTCGTCATAGTACTGAGGGGAACTTGAGGCTTCTATCTCCGACGACAGCTATTAACGGTGGTTTCCATACCTCTCCGACCCGAACTCAAGCCCCAACTCCGCTTGAAAAGCCGCCAGTACAGGCGTGCAAACCCATAAAGCGCCGCTCAAGACAGTATATACCACTGTCGGAACAGGAAACCCGCGTAGCAGTCGAGCTCCTATTCGCTGTCATCACTGAGCTCTATACGCTATCTTCCGCCTGGAATATCCGAAGGACACTCCTAACCGCGGCAAAGTCATTTCTGCTACGTCCCGGCAATCCCTCGCTTACCTCGATCCAGTCTCTTATTCAGCAGTCGGTCCTCGATGCGAACACGACGGATGCCGGGATTGCAGCGTATTTACGAAAGCTCAGGGAGAACTCTTTACCCACGGAAGACGAGAGAAAGGCATGGCCCGCAGAGTTAACCTCGGAAGAACGAGAGGAGTTGAGGGTAAAGGCAAGGAAGTTATTCATACAGAGCAGTGTGCCCACCGCCCTCATGGGTATTATGGGCCAGTCCGCGACGGGTGAAGCCCTAGGTCGAGTGTTTGACTGCTTGCAGATTGAAGAAGTTGCCCGAGGGCTCTTTTTTGGTATCCTGCTGCAAGCAGTCCGAGTAATTACGCATTAAGTCGGCATTTCACGGGCTTTTACGAACGGGCGGATGGTACGATTCGATCACGGGTAACCGTATGCTGGGCATTTATACGATACAATTGTTTAATACTAGGTGGCGTGCGGCGCATTGGGTGTGCTGGCCCATCAGAAGCAGTGGGCCTGTAGAATGATTGTACGACTATCAGCCGCAGAAATTAGAGGGGCCTAACCATGGGTTTGACGAGAGAACGGGTGTTCGGGATTATGAAATAAGTCTATACACACCCAGCCTGTTAGCAGAACGCAACGGGCACAAGGGGGGTTGCTTGTACTTCAATATCCATGTACTAATACCTATATTCTCAAGCCGATGCGGTCTTTAGCTGCTCTATGGCTGCTTCTAGCTGATCGGCATCGTCCCCGTCCTCATCGCCGCCTCCAGCCCCCAACGACATACCGCAATCAAGAGACGACGTAATGACGAACTTCCACAGCTCTTTCCACCCTGTAGTCCATGCACTGATCGGTCACAGTCCGAATTACGACGATATCGGCAGTCGAAATGATCCGCCTCATCTCGTCTACCGTATCGGGTGACATCACGCCTCCTCCTTGACCGTAATAAAAGCTTCGTCTTAAGGTCCCACAGCACGCGGAAAGAGACCGTCGGCTCGCCCAGCCACCCCTGCCCCGTGCCGTACCATAGTAACTACAGGTCCGCGACACTTGGTCCGCGCGTCTACCCAGTCCCCCCTCCATCCTGTGGTGCGCGCCCCAGACGCCGAGCACACGCACGAGCCGCCCGCCGCCGCACAGCATGCGCCTCCAGGAGCTTGGGCTGGAGCTCGTCTCGCCCGCCCTCGTCTCCGAGCCCGCGAACCCGGACCCGGACAGCTCCGGTCGCCGACCGACTGGCGCCACGTAAAACGATTTCACCGCGTGGGAACGGACCCCGGAGGAGGCCGGTGGGCCGTGGTAGAACGGCGCGAAGGCATCCGCCAGCAGCGGGTTCCGCCCGCCGCTGCCGCCATCATCGTCTTCGTCAGCTCACAGGAACAACCCGCTGCGGCGCCGGCGAGCTGATTATTATTTCGGCCACTGCCGGCTCACGCGCTGTGCAGACGCGAGGAGCATGTGCAGGTCTAGGTGTAGCAGGATAGTGCTCGAGGATTTCGGGGGTCGTCAGGGCTCTTTCGATGATTGTCCGCTCCGGCACGTTGCTTTCTATATATTGTGCCACTTTTCTAGTTTCGCCGACGCTAGAGTTCCTCTAGTTAATTAGGGGAAGTGTTAGAGATCCGTCGCAACGATCGGCTTTTGATGCAGTAGGTAACTCCTCTTTCCCCGCAGCCAGTGCGAAGTATAGTAGATTGCTATTTACTGCCGTTTGAAAATGGGATTTCACACTCGCATAATTAACAAGCCAGGCTTTTCCACGGACTATTTCACCCAAGAGACCTCCCCCTGATAATCAGATTTCCGCCACCGAACGAAGGGACACTATTGGGTTGGTCTGCGAGCTCAAGGAAGATCTCGGTGGGGTTCGGATTATCGACCATTCATTCACTCCCCGCGCCATAACGACGACATGACGGGACCACGTTTATCACCAAACGAGAGCACGACTCCTTGGTACATATAGTGAGCCAGGTACCTCCACTAGGAATTGTGCACCGGAATCGCCACGGCCTATTGCCCGATGCTAGCTCTACTTCACGCGAACGTGACGACAGACGTTCTGATCGCTGTCTTATTACCACCAGCATGGAAACCTGGTACCTAGTGGGCACCGACAGATGGTTCCGGGCGCTTGCCGTCTTTGCTTCTGTCCGACGCCTGTCTAGATAACCCAGAATTATATGCCCACACACTGCAGCAGCTTAACTTTCATGCCGGCAGAAGGGGAGTTCTACCGAGGTATCCGTTTGGTTCCGAATAACAAGCCGGTCGCGGATTAAGTCACTACATAAATATACGACAGCTGAGCGAGTTCAGGTGATGGTCCATCAAGATATATTATAAAATAATGAGATAAGGTTAACTATAGATACAGCACATGAAACATATTTACATATTACCGGACCAGGGCTATTATGTACAACTTCACTTAGAAGCAGGGCCACCATTCCTCAACCTCTTCCTTGGTTAAGTCGGCCGTGGCACATAGGTATGCAAACTCCGAGTGATCATCCGAGCAAGAAGCGCTCTATGCAACTAGCAAGAAATACCCTTAGGGACATTCTGGCATATGGAGCTCTTCTTTCCACCGGAGACCTTGACATTCTTCACCCCCCAACCTGAGCAGGAACCCTTACCGCACAGAATCTGGACCGGGACAGCCTTGCTGGTGACGCTTCCAGTGATGCCGTCGAGCTTCAGGTTGGTGATGGGGACGCCGTTGGTGGGCTTGCCGGTGGGGCTGCCGTTCTCGTAGTCCTGCTGGATGACGATGCCGTACTTGCTGATGTTGCTCAGCTGAACGTTCGAGTAGGTGACGCGATCGACGGAGCCTGTGGCGCCGTAGACAGTCTTGATGCGCACGCCGTTCGTAGAGTCGCTGATCTTGGAGTTAGAGATGACGACGTTCTGGACGGTGTTGTCCTTGCGGCCGCCGACGGAGCCGATGCTGAGCCCGTGGCCGCCCGAGCAGTTGCCGCCGGTGAACTCGATGTTCTTGCCCGAGTTGATGGCCAGGCAGTCGTCCTGGTTCTTGACGACGGCGCCGATGATCTTGACGCCGTCAGACGAGCCGACGTCGAAGGCGTCTGTGTTGTGGCCGCCCTTCTCGTAGTTGCCGGCTGAGTTGTCGATGTGGATGTCCTTGAGGGTGAGGTCGTTGGCGCCGTTGATCGAAAAGCCCTGGACGGGGGTGTTCTTGACGTTCAGTCCAACGATGGACGAGGAGGTCAGGCTGTGGGCGAAGAAGAACTTGGGCTTCTTCTTGCCACCGTTGGTGCCCTTGCCGTCCCACCACTTGGCGCCGTTGCCGTCGATGACGTGGCCGGAAGCTCCCTTGACCATGATCCCCTTGCCGGAGACGCTGATGAGGGGTCCCTCCCACTCCTTGTACCCGAAAGTGGTCTTTCCTGCGAAGGTGACGGTCGTCCCATCCTTGAGTTTGGTCAAGTCGAGCGTCTGGCCAGCAGGGACGGTGATGTCCTGCAGCACGATGTTCGTGCAGGATTTCTTGCCGGCGGCCGCCGCGGCAGCCGTCTTGAAGGTGCAGCTGCTGGCACGGTCCTCAAGTGGCGCGGCCGGAACTGCAGCAGCCCAGCTGCTGAGCCCGAGGACAAGCAAAGTTGATAGGGAATGCATTGCTGAAGAATGAGATGTAGAGGTGGGTGTAAAGAACGACTGCGTAAGGCTGGAGAACAGAAAAGGAAGGACTAGCCTCGGGAACACTGAAGAATCCGATGGGTATACCAAAGTCTATTATCGTTTGGAAAGAGCGGGAGCTGCTGGCTTTTTATATTGGTATTACATGCTCCGATGACGACAGGTACGGATCCCCAGCCATTACCGAAACAGGAAACTCACCCCCGTTCGCAAGACATATTTGAACCATGTGGAGTTGTGGTCGCTTATACCCAGTTCTCGACGCCGTCCTTATTAAGGATCGTGCGAGGGTCCAGATTAGCGCATTCGCGATATCCGTCCGCGGGCAAGCTCTCATCTTCCTTCAATAGGGGCTTCATACAAAACACCTAGCCGTTGTCTGATGTCGTCTTCGAGAATCACCAGAGTGTCCTTTCACGGTAACCGGAAGCCATCCATCGTTAGACCAGCATCTGCTCTCGCGATGTTGACGTGATTCTCAAGATGGGCGTGTCGACTCCCTAGCACTACTACGGTATCCAGGGATATTTTCTGTTAGTTACATCCCCCACCCACTATCTCCCATCGAGGTTGATATTTTACGCGATAGAAAATGCATGGAATATTCATGGGCTACTTCATTTAAGGTCAGCGTTTGGTAACGTACAACAACGGCATGTACTAGCAAATCCAGATGATGTCTTATCCCATACAATTTTGTATGAGAGTCTACACTGAAGTGAAGTGGACCTGGTGAAGGTAACTAACAGAAAATACCCCTGGGTACTGTAGGTATAGCTTTCTTTATATGGCCAAGGGGCCCGATGGGTCCGGTGTTCCCCACGTGTAAGATAAGCTTCGGATTTTCGGCCAAGGAGGCATTGGCGAAGCTTAGCAGGTGCCTAGCCTTCGGTCCCGTAACTCAGGAACCTGTGGGGCTCTGTCACTAAAGGCGAAACTTCTCCCGCTACCGTGGGGCTATTGGTGACCCCTTTTCCTAATAATACTTATTACCGGACATGCTAAAGACGTCAATGAAATGGCTGAAGTCGTTGTGCGGGGCCAGCTCACCGATCGATGCAGAAGTCGACACCGTCGAAATCAATTCTAGCGCTCAAGGCTTCGGTAATGGACCCAACTGTCCTAGTGCCCCACCTGTCCCTGTCTTTCGGGTTCAGAAAGTTTCCCCTGATCTCGGTGCGCTGGCCGCGTGCCAGGTTCTCATAGTGCAGAGGTAGGATGGTAGGCCCCTTGCCCTCTCGCTTGATCGTATCGGTTCCCTGCTCGCTCGCTTGAGATCCGGTGCAGACAAGAGGTTAGATGAAGTTTTGATCTTATTTGTCGATTACGAGATGTTCGAAGGATATCTTGTTCCAGGTGATTCTTCCTTATCTGATACACTTTGAGGTCAACTGAAGATAGTTAGATTCGAGAGTAATCTATAGATATTTGGTTACTCGCCCGCTTCTCGTTTCTCAAGTCATATCGAGGAATTTCGTTAGGGGAGACGTATGTCCGGTCGCCCAGGCCCCACCCTCCTCGATTGTTGAGGGCTGGAAGGCTCATACTTCGGGGCAGAGCCGCAGGCTCGCCGGCCTGCGACGTTGCTGCCGCTCCTTCTTACTGCGGCTGCAAGGTTCTTGGCGGCTGCACTCTTGGCCTCGGCAGACCGCGAACCATGTCCAGCAGCGAGTCCCGGCAGACGGCACCCAGGCCCAAGGGCACTTCGACGGCGCCACGGCCGCACTCTACGTTGTCGTCTTCGTCGTCCTCAGCGGCGTTAGGTGCCTTACTAATGCCTCCGGGCCCACGCAGTCTCTTCGGGGGCCCATGTCCGCGCACGCCGTTCTCGGTCTCGTCATCACTTCTCGAGGGGTTACAACCAAATATACAGCGCCAGCTCAATGCACGCGATAGCCCTGATGTAAAATTTACGAAATAATGATCCGGCCATGCATAGTATGTATCGAAAATTGTTGCCGCGCATGCATAGTTCTCGAAGCATGCTGTTTCTTCTACCGTACTAGACCAGATCCACGCAAACCCCACGACGGCACCAGCATCAACCAGGTGAAACAACGAATTAGGGAAAACGGTAAGAACAATCCAATATTGTGCTTTTTGGCTTCACTCAGTAGCGCAAAAGGTTGGGCGAACTACCTCTTCTGGCCCGGTGCCTCGTTTTCCTCGCATTGCCCAAGACCAAAGGCTATTCCACTAGCATCACCGTCTCCTGGATGTGATATGTTTAGTTATCTGTTCGTCCCATCGACGAAATTCATGAGCGCACCGGACTCTAGAAAATTTAGTCTAAGTTAGTGCTTTCGCAGAATGACAGACTAATTCCACAGCGGGAGCCCAAGCCCGCTGGCAAATACTCAGTAAGTGCCCAGTAAGTAGAAGTACATGCATACAATTAAATGCCAGGCGTCGCGGCACATGACTGGGCAACAATCATGCCTACTTACCTAGTACTGCACTATTCCCCGCGAGGGGCTCGTTTGCATTACATCATGCGGCCTCAAATCACGCGAAGGTTACTACTAATGCCCCTTATAGTCCGAGGTCGGTTACCTTTGCTGTACTTCCACGACAGCTCAGAAAGCCATCTATCGGGAACCGTATAGATGGTACTCTATAAATTCTTCACGTGGAACTCGACATTCTCTTATCAAATTCTTCTCCTGTGAACGTTACCCCTTCTATCCGCTACACGTAGCCCCGCACAACCAAGCCCAACCGCCACAATGGGCTCCTCCAAACAGAGCAGCCGCGGGATCCGCATCGCCATCGATCGGGGCGGCACCTTCACCGACTGCGTGGGCACGCAGGAGGGGAAGGACGACGTCGTCATCAAGCTGCTCTCAGAGGACCCCGCCAACTACGAAGATGCCCCGCTCGAGGGCATCCGCCGCATCATGAGCCACTTCCTGGGGCGCGAGGTGCCGCGTGGCGAGGCCCTCGACACCTCCCGCATCGAGAGCATCCGCATGGGCACCACAGTGGCTACCAACGCCCTGCTCGAGCGCAAGGGAGAGCGCATCGCCCTAGTCGTCACGCGCGGCTTCCGCGACTGCCTGGCCATCGGCAACCAGAGCCGCCCGCACATCTTCGACCTCGCCATCCGCAAGCCCGATGTCCTCTATGAGGAGGTCGTCGAGGTCGACGAGCGCGTCACCCTCGAGGACTACGCCGAGGACCCAGAGCGCCACCTCACCCAGGTTGAGGCCCGCGCCGGCACCGACGCCGCGCGTGAGGCCGACCTCGTCATGGGGCTCTCCGGCGAGGCCGTCCGCATCCTGCGCCGCCCCGCCGAGGACGACATCCGCGAGCAGCTGAAGCGCATCCGCGACAGGGGTATCAGCAGCATCGCTGTGTGCCTGATGCACGGGTACACCTTCCCGGACCACGAGGCCCTGGTCGGCCGCATCGCCCGCGACCTCGGCTTCAAGCACGTCTCCCTCAGTCACGAGCTCATGCCCATGATTAAGCTCGTGAGCCGCGCCACCAGCGTCTGCGCCGACGCCTACCTGACCCCGGCCATAAAGAAGTACATCGCCGGCTTCCAGAAGGGTTTCAAGGGCGGGCTTGGCACTCGCAGCGTCCTCCACGAAGAGGGTAGCCAGGGCGCCCGATGCGAATTCATGCAGAGTGACGGTGGGTTGGTCGACGTCGACAGGTTCACTGGTCTGAAGGCTATCCTGTCCGGCCCCGCGGGCGGCGTCGTGGGGTATGCTATTACGAGTTACGATGAGGAGACGAAAATCCCGGTCATTGGTTTCGACATGGGTGGCACCAGTACGGATGTGTCGAGATACGGGGAGGGGAGGTACGAGCATGTCTTCGAGACCACCACGGCCGGCGTGACTATACAGTCACCCCAGTTGGACATCAACACCGTTGCTGCGGGAGGTGGAAGCCGGCTCTTCTTCAAGAACGGGCTGTTCGTCGTGGGACCCGAGTCGGCCGGTGCCCATCCCGGTCCTGCCTGCTACCGGAAAGGAGGCCCCGCTGCTGTAACAGACGCGAACTTGTTCCTTGGCCGTCTACTACCTGAGTTCTTCCCGAAGATATTCGGCAAGAACGAAAATGAGGGTTTGGATTACGAGGCGAGCAAGAAGGCCATACAGGAACTTGCGGACCAGATAAACAAGGAGACCGGCAAGAACATGAGTCTAGATGAGGTGGCCTACGGCTTCTTGACCGTTGCTAATGAGGCGATGACAAGGCCAATCCGGTCGATCACCGAGGCGAAGGGCCACGACTCCTCGAAGCACCGACTGGCCACGTTCGGCGGCGCCGGTGGCCAGCACGCTGTTGCCATCGCGGAGTCCCTCGGCATCGGCCAGATCCTAGTCCACCGATACTCGTCCGTGCTCTCGGCCTATGGCATGGCGCTCGCCGACGTCGTGGATGAGAGACAAGAGCCGGACTCCAAGGTCTGGCAGGACGAAGGCGGCGTCGTAGATGAGCTGAAGAGTAAGATGGAGAAGCTCAAGGAGAAGTCGCGGCAGGCACTCAAGGACCAAGGCTTCGATGACAGCGAGATCGTCTTCGAGGAGTACCTCAACATGCGGTACCGCGGGACCGAGTCGGCACTTATGATCATCAAGCCCAGCGAGGAAGAGGCGAGGGAGTCATTTGGTGGCCGCGACTGGGCCTTCGGCGAGGCGTTCATCAGGCACCACCGCTACGAATTCGGATTCACGCTCGACGAGCGCGACATCATCGTCGACGATGTGCGCGTCCGCGGCATCGGCAAGAGCTTCCGCTACAAGGAGAAGACGGTCGACCAGCAACTCCGGGACGTCAGGCGCCAGGCTGTCGGCGACGAGAAGGCACATGGCAAGTCGCAGGTCTACTTCGAGGGCGGGCGCAGGGAGACGCCCGTCTACAAGCTTGTCGATCTCGCTGTCGGCGACGAGATCAGCGGACCGGCTATGTTGGCCGATGGCACACAGACGATCGTGGTCACTCCTAAGGCCAAGGCGCTGATTCTGGAGTCACACGTCATTATTGACCTAGAGAAAGAGGTTAAGCAAGAGTAAGTGAAGTCATTGGTGCTGAATGACTCCCTGCTAACATACAAGAAGCCCAAGTAAACAGGAAACGAGCGAACGGGAAGTCGACCCGATCTTGCTTAGTATCTTTGGTCATAGGTTCATGGCCATCGCCGAGCAGATGGGCAGGGCATTGCAGAAGACTAGTGTCAGCACCAATGTTAAGGAGCGTCTCGATTTCTCCTGTGCCATATTCGATGCCACCGGTGGTTTGGTGGCTAATGCGCCACATTTACCTGTACATCTAGGCTCGATGTCGACGTGCGTCAGAACCCAGGCGAAGATCTGGGAAGGCAAGCTCAAAAAGGGCGATGTCATTATCTCAAACCACCCATCGTACGGAGGCACGCATCTACCGGATATCACACTACTTATGCCAGCGTTTAATGAGGCAGGCGACAAAATCCTGTTTTACGCTGCGTCGAGGGCACACCATGCGGATATCGGTGGTATCACTGCTGGGAGCATGCCGCCACATTCACGAGAACTCTTCCAAGAAGGTGCAGCGATTAAGAGCGAGAAAATTGTCAGCGAAGGGAAGTTCAATGAGGACAGAATCACGGAACTCCTCTATAAGGAGCCGGCGCAGTATCCTGGATGCAGTGGCACGCGATGTCTCGCGGACAACATCAACGATCTACGGGCTCAGGTCTCGGCGAACCAGAAGGGTATCTCTCTCATCGAGGGCCTGATCCAGGAATACGGCGAAGATACGGTGCAATTCTACATGGTCAACATCCAGAACAACGCAGAGCAGTGCGTACGGAACTTGCTAAGGCAAGTTTACAAGAAGTTTGAGGGCAAAGACCTCTCGGCGACGGACTTCATGGACGATGGGAGCCCGATCCGGCTCCGCATATCTATCGACCCCGAGAAAGGCGAAGCCGTGTTCGACTTCGCTGGAACGGGCCCTGAAGTCTACGGCAACATCAACGCGCCCGAGGCCGTGACATATTCCGCCATAATCTACTGTCTGCGGTGCCTGATATCGGAGGACATCCCACTGAACCAGGGTTGTCTAAAGCCGATTACGGTCCGTATCCCGCCGCGCTCGCTGCTCTCGCCGTCGACGGGGGCCGCCGTGGTTGGCGGCAACGTGCTCACGTCGCAGCGCGTGACGGACGTCATCTTCCGAGCGTTCCAGGCCTGCGCCGCCTCGCAGGGCGACTGCAACAACCTGACTTTCGGGTTCGGCGGTAACGTGTCGGGCGAGCGCGAGGTGCGCGGCTTCGGCTACTACGAGACCATCGCGGGCGGTAGCGGCGCGGGCCCGGATTGGGAGGGCACCAGCGGCGTTCACACGCACATGACCAACACGCGCATCACCGACTCGGAGGTCTTCGAGCGCCGGTATCCCGTCGTGCTGCGCGAGTTCTCACTGCGCGCGGGATCCGGCGGCGAAGGGCAGCACCGCGGCGGTGATGGTGTTGTCCGCGACATCGAGTTCCGCATCCCCGTCCAGGTCTCCATCCTCAGCGAGCGCCGCGTCTACCGGCCCTACGGCCTCGCGGGCGGCGGCGACGCTGAATGCGGGCTCAACGTCTGGGTCCGCAGGGTGCTCAAGGCGAACCCAGAGCGCGACCTCGGCATGGAGGGCGAGCACGCCGCCCACGGGAACGGGAACGGAAACGGGGAGGACTACGAGGAGAGGTTCATCAACCTCGGCGCCAAGAACAGCGCGCCTATGAAGCCCGGCGACAGGATCATCATCAACACGCCCGGCGGCGGCGGCTGGGGCGCGCCGGGCCGCGAGAAGGTCCCGAACACGCGGAAGGACCACACCGAGGCCTGGAGGAAGGGGAGCCATGCCGCAAGGGAGGATACCGCGCTGCAGGTCTAAGTTGAGCGCGGGGCGGGGTTGAGTTTAGAGCTGAGCGTACATTGATGGTGATTGTGGAATTAGAGACTGTTTTGTATAAAAAGCAGCCGCTTGGCTTTCCGTGTAGGATAGGGGCAAGAAGGAAGTTCGGTGTATACATAGGTGCAGTCGTCCGTCCCCAAGCCATAAATACGTAACTCTATATTCCTAGACGATCTTGAGATGTACGAGCGTAGCGTTAGAGATGCTTCAAATACATGTGTACAACGATTGTGTATAATATCATCTACCCAGCGGTATATGTAAGCGAAAACGTGTTGAGATCCGCCAACACAATATCACGAACATAGATACATGTGCACGAGTGGACACTGTGTTGCTTTATATCCTAGCAAGCTCAATAATTATTACTATCGTGTCGTTACACGGATGCCATATGTCATTCCATCGGTTTGTACGATACCGGCAATTAAAGGGGAGGACCCCCCTTTCGACAGATAGAGCGGTGCTCCGCACGCCCCATTTCTCACAAGATAGCCCGTCCAAGTACAGGTTTTAACAGTTCTTGTTAGGAGCGCCTCCCTCGTCGGGTTGGGGTCCCCCTACCCAGCACCCTCTCTCGCCCCACCAGGGAAACCGTTTAGACGAGGGTAGTGGGGGATCCCATTGGCCCAGCACCGCGGGACGCGGACCATGACCGGCCGCGAGACTCCGGTATGTTTCGCTCCGGCCGTGGTCCCCCCCGACCCCTAGCGCTTGTACATGGCAGAGGGCTCGGGGAGGCCGGAAAATTCGAACGGCGTATCGGTGGGACGTGCCGTCGGGTGACGGGGGAAACCCGGGTATTTTACAAGGGGCCCGCCACCGAAGCCGCCCGCAGGGGCCGCGAGCTCGGGCTCGTGTTCCTTTATCTCAACGGCGTTCGCGTTGTCGTACGCTGGCACTGCTACGGCGTGCTGGAGGGCAGGCGGGCGGCCGTGGTCAGCAGGGCGGGAAGGAGGCGAGTCGTCTCTTCCGTCCGATAAAGTGGGAGTAAGGCGTGAGGGCGGTTTGCATGAAAGGTGCTATGCAGGTCATTGGAGAATTGGCGAGGCCGGCCCGCAAAAATCCTCGGGTTGGGAGAAGAAAGCAAGGGGAATAGAACGGTTAAAGCCACTCGCGACCCTGTTCTGGCGTGGGAGAAATGTGCTTCTTTATAGACGTTTGTCCTCGTAGGATGTTGGCCAGGGGCGGTATTACGGAGATGTCCGCTGCCATATGTATAGAACGGAGGATGTAGGAGCGTCTGGGCCCTGTGACCCCTTCCTTATTCAGTCAGTACCTCTGAGTTGGTAATTGGTCGTTGTTGACCTTCTAAGTGTGTCGTACGAGCTGATTCAGGAGTATATGGGGAACAGGGATTACTCACCTTGCCTCTCTATAAACAAGCAGCGGCGGAGAAGGCCTACGCTTCAGGAGGAGTTCCCCGCTGCCCATATCTTGTCCGGACCTCTTACGTCCGTCGCTCGAGGCGCTGGTTAGCTAGCTAGCCGCTGGCCTCTAGGTTCCCTGAATAGTCGTGCCCCTTATACGACCTGCCTAGCAAAGACTACTATGTTGCAGATCTCATGTGTGTCGGATGATCAGAACGAAACACCTGGGGGTAACACGGATTCGAGGACTCTCCCATCTCGCGAAGATCTCCAAAGCGAACGCATTATGGGATGAGTCGTCCTATTTCCTGGTTTTCTTTTCTTGTGTTGTAAACCTAGACTGGGAAGGCATGTGTGATACGAGGCCTCTAAAACGATCAACGGCGTGGCCGAGACGTTTCGAAACGAGCGCATAGATCTCATGAGTCAGATATAGTACCTTAACAACGATAGAATCGGGGCAGGCTTAATGGCAGGAGTCGCCGTCCTCGTTTCTCGTGGTGTTATTAGTAGCTCATCCTGTAGGTGAGGGTTCCGGGGTCAGCCGGAGAAATATTGGCATCTCTTATCCCAGCAATAGGGTTCATTGCCTTATGATGTCGCTCCAGATTGAGGTGAGCTGAGCTCAGACGATGAACGCAAAATGTATGCCTAGTCCTTGTCTAAGAGTGCAGGGTGAGGTATGCCTAGGTCTCTTGTATTTGCTCGGAAGGGGGCTTTCTGCACTGTCTTCCTGTTTCGTCCTAAAGCTAATTTTCGCAAAGCTAACATGGGACAGAATGTTCCCCTAGACAAACTAACATGCTGGAAGATGCCTTGGGGAGGGGATGCCTCAGGTGTGAAGATACAGGACCCCGGAAGGGGGACCTCCTAATAAATCATAATAAGAGCTTGGCAATCAAGTCGTGTCACGGTCTACTGGTATGGTTAGATGTGGTGCAAGGTTGCGGCCCCGGTCGAGTGGACGCGCCTTGTGTCGTATCAAGGATACCATACTGCCAGACTCGGGTGAACCGCCCCATGGCATAATCGCGATTTCAACACCGGTGTTCCTGTTTCGTCCTTTCCTCCTTTTACTTACTGGCGTATTTCCATTTAGCTAGTATGATTTGCCTGCCGGGTAGTATTTTACAATATACCGTTCGAAGAGGGTCTGTACATAAGTGTGGCCTCGGCTAGACCCTGTGTGGCCGAGAGTAGCAGGATCAAGAGAGGCCGAGTTGGTTGATCCCGTGAGAGGCTTGGTAGATAGTGATTTTAGTATGCATACCTGAACAGATTGGTGAGCACTTTTGGAAACTCCGTGCTAAACTTCGCACCTCGGGGGTTACGTACCATAATAGAACACTCGGATTAGACCACGAACCGTGGCGTTCCGTCCATCGCAGGGGACCCGCAAGAGTCAAACACGCTGAAGGACGTGGCTTTGGCTCGAGGACTCGTTGAGAATCCTATTATAACACTCGCCCACATCGCTGCCACGCTCCGTCACATGAGTGCCAACTAACCTGACCGGACGACCGAAGGCGGTTGCCAGCGCGTCAATCTAGCCATGATATATCATCTGTAGATTGCTTATCATACATAGCGTCAGAACGGGTGCACTGAAGTCAAAACCGCGAGACACTCACCCAAGGACCGGGAATTTATAGTCATTAGGCGCGGTTAAATGAGGTCACGACGCGGGGGAGAAGCAACTTCAGGGCAATCATGAATCACGTATGGCGCGCAAACGGTAGGAATTAAGCCATTATCCGGCAAAGAAAACAAGGGGATTGCCAACCTAAAGTACAAGCTTCCTTAATCTGTGCGTCTATGGTGAGAAACCTCCCAAAACGAGGCAGCATAATGCAGCAAACAATTGTACACGTGTGAGTTTCCCCGGTCATTACCATTTCCTTCCTGCCACCATGGACCAACTCGAGGTCGCCTGATGACGTCCTCTCAACCGCCCTTGTTACCCAGCTCGCAACGAGCTGAGTTGCCTCCGCCGCGAATCGAGACGCATTTAACGCAAGGTCGCCGGGCAGAATCTGACTTTCGAGGAGTGGGACCCGGGAGTAATATTTTGACATCCCTCTCCGATTACCGCACGAGCCAGGAAACTCCACGAGGCCACCATCTCAGCCCGCTTAGCAGCTAACATCGACACTAGACTTCGAGTTCATGAGCAGGGCGACGATGAGACCGTATAGACCCAAGACTTCAGCGAAAATGAGAATCAGAATCATGCCGACGAAGAGCCTGGGTTGCTGGGCGGTTCCTCGGACACCAGCGTCACCAACGATACCAATGGCAAAACCAGCGGCAAGACCGGCGAGACCGACGGCAAGACCGGCACCGAGCTGGATGAAACCGGTGTATAGAGGGAGCTGCTGCTTCAGGCCATCGGAGATCAGGACGGAGACGACAAGACCGTAGATACCGATGATACCAGCCATAATGACAGGGACAATGTCTGAGAGATTTAGCATCGGCATTCTGAGGCTTATCTGCGGAAGAGGTGGCGCGTACTCTTGACGATGAGGTCAGGTCTCAAGACACCCATAGCGGCGATACCGACACCAGACTTGGCAGTTCCATAAGAGGCACCCAGACAGGTGAAGACGATAGCTGCCGTGCAACCCATCGCGCCGAAGAAAGGCTATCTTGATGTTAGCGCTTCATTTCGAAGGAGACAGTCATGGTAAATTCGATGATTGTCGGTGTCGAATCGAGAATGGCCAAGACTCGGTCGGGGAAGATAAACTGACCGCGTAGACGGGGCTGTAGAGAAGGTAACGGTCAGCAACAATGTCAAGCAATAGAGAGGAATTGTCAGAGTCGGTTCCAAGGGTACCGAAGGGGGTCGAAGCAAGCGACGATGGTGTTTCGAAAGCTCTGCGATGGGATAGACAGATTACGTACCATGCTTCAGAAAAGGAGTTGTCAGCCATCTCGACGGTTGGGAGGAAGCTTCCTTGAAGAAATAGAAAGATGAATGATCCGTAGAGATAGCTTGGATGATGGACTTAAAGGCGACGGGGCTGCAGAATGAGATGGTTGAAGCTTCAACTTGTTGAAGAGAGGCGAAGTGCTAGAGAGATGGAGGTGTTAACAAGCTTCAAAGAGGGTGATGTTCTGTCTGCCTTGATTACCACTTCGTCTAGGAAAAATGGGACTCAACTATGTACAAGCCAATAAGCCGTCATGGTCTGTGCAGGTGGCTGGGCCCGTGGCTGTAGTGGTTGGCTAACACAGCCACACACCAACGAGGCCGATCTAACGGAAAAGAGATATATCCGATAGGCCGAAGTATATGCGTCTAAGTGGGGCTTGCGCTTCCCGAGGTTACATCGCAGAGTTTCCTTGGCATCAAAAATAATTGCTCTGGCGAAGCACTTTTGCGATTCTCTCCCACCGATACAACCCAGCTCAGAAGCATCCATCCAGCAAGCAGTTCATTCCTTCTTCACAGGGCGAGCAACCGCAAGGAACCCTGAATTCTCTCTACGCCCTCCTTACATCCGCATCAGACCGTTTTCGATTTGCGACCGCGCCTTCGAAAATGGCCACCGAAAGTGCTGGTGAGTCGAGAATAGTCCGCATGTCAAGTTATTCCCGTCATACTGATTCGGCAAATAGCATGGCCTTTGGCCGACGCCCAGCTGGCCCAAGAGATTTTGGATCTTGTTCAGCAAGCAAGCCGTGAGTACACATTACCTGTCCTTGATGCCCGTGGTCATTTGCTGATCAGCTATCGCATAGACTACCGCCAGCTCAAGAAGGGAGCCAACGAGTGCACGAAGACGCTGAATCGCGGCATTTCTGAGCTGGTTATTTGCGCTGCTGATTGCGAGCCGTTGGCCATTCTCTTGGTATGACACCTCGTGAGAAGGCTTTAACACGAGACATATATTGACATTACATAGCACTTGCCGCTCCTTGCCGAAGACAAGAACGTCCCATACGGTACCGATGCCCCCCAACCCGAACTTCTCAAACGACAGTTACTTACCATATATGTCACAGTCTACGTTCCCAGCAAGGTCGCGCTTGGGTAAGCAAACCCTAGTCTCGACGACCCGTTTTGTCGCATCCGTCCAGACGTGACACTTTAGACGTGCTATGGGTCTGCATTTCCTTTGGAGAGATAAGAAACTGACTCGGATTCTTAACAGACGCGCCTGCGGTGTTTCCCGCTCTGTTATTGCCTGCAGGTAAGCAGCTGAAACGCCTGCGTAATCCTGAGAACTTTAGTAACAGACCTCTTCTAGCATCACTACCAACGAAGCATCCGACCTCAACAACCAGATCCGTGCCCTTAAGGACAAGGTGGAGCGCCTCATGATTTAAGGAAATACCCTACTAGCTTGGAAGATGGTCGTATTTACACATCGATTGGCTGAGCCAACGTCACAGTTTCAGTCGTAGAAACAGAAAAATCAGCCCAATGGAAATATAAATGCAATTGGACAACCAACCAAACTCTCGCTTGCAAAATGGAAAAGAATTATATGGTTCTGACTCGCCTACGCCACCTCCTCACCGTTCTGAGAGCTTTAATATTAACTCAGAAACACAGCATCCTCTTCTAACCACATTTGACGACTGACCAGGCCGTGTGTCAACTTTTTTGATCATTACAAGCACGCCTGAGAGGAAAATTATTAACTGGTCTTCGGGTTTAGCTCTTTAAAAGGCAGAAACCATTGGGCACCCGAAGGCAATGACAGGCCAAGACCCTTTGCAGGCGCTAGTCATGCGCCTTTTTCGATTGAAACAAGGCCCCATGCCCCCCCATGCAGCCATAGCAGCCGCCGCCTATGCCATCATCGCCCAATGCCCTGTGACGGCATCAGCAGCAAGCGCCCCACCATTGTCGTCAAAAGGAAGTCGTCCTTCCGGTAAGGCATCTTGACATTCTCTCAACTAATCGCCTAACTTTGGGCATTCAAGGAATAAATAAATATATCAAAAGATTAGATACATGAGGGCCTGGGTATCCTGGTCTGTCGGGTCGTTAGCTTCCTTGTTTCCTTACCTCTCTTTTTCCGACGAATCGCACTCCTACGTGAACCATACCTATTAATGTAATCGGAACACATAGTCAGGAAATAGCTTCGTTCCCTAACACCCCCAAGGATGCCGAGTTTAGCCCGCAAACTCCTGGTTTGCGCTGCAGTGGATGGTCTCATCGTCCAACCACTTGCGACTAAGAGCCAGCAACGACCTTCTCAGTCCGTCAAGATCAGATATGGAGATGGAACTGTCTCTTCTATCTCCCGCGACCAGGTTCCAGATACCTCGGGGCTCAATTCCTCCTTTGAAGCATTCGGTATCATAGGTACATCAAACATGCCTGTCCAACTTTCTGGTTCGGTACTCCGGTCTAACAATTCGCAACCGCAGGCTTCTTCACAGTCTCCCGCCTCAGCTACCTAATCTCTATCACCGGTCGCGAACAGGTCGCCCAGGTCCGCGGCTCCCCCGTCTACGTCATAACAGATGTCGCTTTGACGCCCTGTACGAGCCAGGCCGAGGCTGAACGGGCCATTTCGCACACCGCAGTCCAGCTCCGACGCGCCGCAGCCGCAGGAAACAAGACGGCAATCCCTGCCGAAAGCCACACGGAAAGCGAGACCGAGAGCGAGACCGAACTGACTCCCGCAGGCACCAGCCACGATGCGGATGACCCCGGCGCCCTGAGCGATCGCGACACTCCGGAGGATGCGAAAGTCGCGGGTGAGAGGAGAAGCGGCATAGCGCAAGATGTCATCAAGAACCGCGGTAGCTACGGACGGTTTGCGCAGAAGTGGTTCAGCAATAAAGGCTGGAGGATGGACCAGAAGCGGCACCTGCTCTTAAGCGGTACCGATGAACAGGAGTCCCAGCCCGCCAACGGTAGTGGAAAAGACGGTGCGGACAATGATAAGGACTTGAGCAATAGGGTGGTGAACGAGAACGTGGGTGCGCCACCGGCCCCGTCCACCGGCGAGACCTTGTTACCCAAATTGTTGCGTATGGCGCACATCTGGTTCGGGACTTCGAGGAGCTTTTTCTTCTCTTATGATGTTGATCTCACTAGAAGCCTTGCGGCTCGTACGGTGGTGCCGGAGGACTCTCCGTTGCACAAGACGGTCGACCCTACCTTTTTCTGGAACCGAGTCCTTTTAAAGCCTTTCGCCGATTTGCAAGATGAGTCGTTCCTATTGCCGGTCATGCAAGGCTTCGTCGGGCAGAGATCATTCATTGTGGATCGTAACCCACCGCAGGCCGATTCGCAGCAGGATTCCATGGAGATGAATGATATGAAGTCGGCTTTGGGTTCTGATACCGGTACACCAGAAGAGCAGAGTTCTACCAAGCTCAGACCGTCCGAGAGGGAGTTCCTCATCACGGTAATCTCCAAGCGATCGATTAAACGAGCCGGGCTCCGATATCTACGACGAGGTGTCGACGATGAAGGCTATGCCGCGAATTTCGTGGAGACGGAGCAACTCTTATCAACGCCAACGTGGGATCCTGCATCTAAGATCTTCTCCTTCGTTCAAGTGCGCGGCAGTATACCACTGTTTTTCACACAGTCGCCTTATTCGCTCAAGCCGCTGCCGGTGCTCCAGCATTCGCCCGAGGCCAACTTCCGAGCTTTCAAGAATCACATTCACCACATGGGCAAGACATACGGGTCTATCCAGCTAGTAAACCTGGTCGAGCGCCATGGCGTCGAGGCCATAATTGGTAAGGAGTACGAAAAGAACGTCGAGAAGTTCAACCAGGAGATCGAAGAGGGATTCCAGCCGCTCGCGTTCGAGTGGTTTGATTTCCACTCCGAGTGCCGGGGAATGAAGTTCGAGAACGTGAGCCTGCTACTGGATACCCTGGGCAAGAAGCTCGAAGAGACGGGAAGTACTGTCGAAAAGGACGGACAGATGATCCGGAAGCAGAACGGCGTCTTGAGGACGAATTGCATGGACTGCTTGGATCGCACGAATGTCTGCCAAAGCTCCTTCGCCAAGTACATGCTTGACTTGCAACTGAAAGAGGAAGGATTTGATATGGCCGCTCAAACGGACCAGCAGAACACTTGGTTCAACACCCTCTGGGCCGATAACGGAGATGCTATCTCGAAGCAGTATGCCTCGACTGCCGCCATGAAGGGTGACTATACCCGGACGCGCAGACGCGACTATCGCGGCCTGGTAAATGATCTAGGCTTGTCACTGAGCCGGTTCTATAACAGGTGAGGTCGTCCCAGAACTCCTAAGATTTTCCGAAAGGTACTAATCATACAACCTAGCATGGTGAATGACTACTTCTCCCAAGCCGCGATCGATTTCTTCCTCGGCAACGTGACGTCAATGGTGTTCGACGAGTTCGAAGCCACCATGATGACGAAAGACCCGGCCGTCTCGGTGCAGCGTATGCGGGAGCAGGCCATCGAGACGTCGCAGAAGATCGCCATCGAGGACCCCGAGAGGGAGGACTTCATCGGCGGCTGGACGATGCTGAGCCCCCACGCCCCCAACACGGTCAGGAGCCTGCCGTTCGAGGAGGTCATACTCCTGCTGACCGACGCCGCCCTCTACCTGTGCCGCTTCGACTGGAAGCTCGACAAGGTCAAGTCCTTCGAGCGGGTCGACCTCGCGCACGTCGTCGGCCTCAGGGTCGGCACCTACATCACGGGCACCATCTCGCCCGCCGACGTGGACGAGACCAAGAACGTCGGTCTCGTCATCACGTACGAGCCCGGCAAGCGCGACGTCGTGCGCACCAATACGCGCTCCCTGTCGAGCAGCGTGGCGGAGGGCGGCCCCTCCTCCTCTTCCGACCAACAAGAACAGAAGCAGCAGCCTCCAAAGGAGGGAGGCGACGACAACAACAAAGATGGCAAGGAGGGAATGCCGGACGGCTCGGCGTCCAGCATCCTGAAACCCCAGGGCATCCTGAGCGCCATCACGGGCGGCGGCAGCGGGAACGGCGGCAGCAGCAGCAGCCAGAAGCAGCAGCCGCGCAAGATCATCGCCCTCAAGGTGCCCTACGCGCGCACGTCGCTCTCGGACGCGCGCGGCGTCGAGCGCATCACGGAGGCCGAGCAGGCCGACATCATCGCCGGCGAGATCGAGCGGCTCGTGCTCAGGAGCCAGCCCCTGCATCGCCTTAGCAATAAGAGCAGCGGAGGCGAAGCCGAGGGCGGGAAGGAGACCGAGCATGAGCAGGAGCGCAGGAGCATCATCGAGAGGGGCGATATCATCTCGCTCGCCGAGGCGAAGCGGAGCACGGGGCTATTAGAGCAGTTGGGGCACAGCATAAAGAAACTCGTCTGGGCGTGAGCGAGGCGGAGGTGATTAGCGGCGGGGTAGTCGAAGCTAGAAATGCGTCCTTTGAGGAGTTCGGTGTTGGGAGCGGGAGCGTACGCACATCACGTGGGGTATGCATACATATATTATGGGTGGGTTGAGATATTCCTTACCCGAGTCGTCGTTTTCAGTCGTAGACAGCAGTGTTATGCCCGGAGCGGCTACTTTAATACCGGCTTTGACAGACCTAGTTTTCTTTCTCCAGGCTCAGGTTTGCAGGCTATATGCAGTTGCGGCCAAATAGGGGTATCTGCACATATGGGATGAATATCACAGCCGTTGCTGCGGCTAGCTAGAACCCTGGAAACTACGTTTGGCACTTCTAGATGCTTAAGGATGATGGCACAATCGGCAGCCGTAGAACTCATGTTCCGTCCTCTCTTCTCTCTCTGGGCACCGTCATCATCCCACGCCTATCTGTCGGGCGTGGGAAACCATTGCCGTTTCGTAGCGAGCGGAAGCCAAGCTACACGAGAACCGCCTGGCCCCCTGGCAACCACCATCCATGCCACTTCATCCGTCGCCGCCGCGAGAGACCACATCCGATTCTCCCGCCCGCTCGCCAGGAGAGGGAACCAATTAGTACGCGCACGTGCCGCACCCAGCCGCAGTCGCTTGAACAGGCAGTGTCACCAAGATCCTCGATCCCATACCGCACTTTGGCCTGTTCACTCCACAACCCCGGGGGAGGGGTATCGTCGGAGGTGTAGAACTCGTAGCCAGAGTCCGCGTATAGGAGAATACGCACGCCGTCCTCTGTGTTCCTGCGGTTTCTTCCGTGTTTTTCCTGCCTGGGCTTCGTCGGCTTGGCCTGGTCGCGATGGAGAAGGGGGCTCTCTTCGGTGTTGCTCCAGTGCCGACAGCGCTCGGGACTTCTTCCCGCATTCGCACAGCACGGGCTTCTCAGCGACGGCGGCCGGCGGTGGTGGAAGTAGTGGCGCTGGCGCTTACTTACGTTGTGCGCCCGTTTCATCCTGTGTCGCGGGCCTCTGGACCTGGGGTCCATGGTGGTTTATGGTGCCGGAGTACGAAGTCTGGCTTCGGGGGCGCTGCTGTCGAGGTCGTGGTTTTATGGTATTTGATTGCGTGGAGATATGGTGCTATATGTAGCCTCGGAATTTCTGGACGCCGCGGGAGACGAATGCAACGCTGCCTGCAAGGACGTAGAGCATACCTGAAGGGAATCCCCGTGTAATGCAGGAGGCGGACCGCTGGTGTCACGAGTTTGTTGTATATATATTGTCTCAGGCAGCCTGCCTATCAACCAATAACCCCAGCAGTCAACTACCGCCCTTGGGTACACATACACTTCGACGACGCCTTGTTTACAACGGAAACACGTTTCCAGGAATATATGGCTGGGTAGCTGTTCTTTACATGGGGTACTGGCTAACAAGTCTAGTGCCGCGATTTCGACCCTCCAGGAGCCGCCTCTAGGGGTCCACCGCTTTCGTAAAGGGTCCATTGGTTTCATAACTTTTTAAATCTATAAACGTGCCTTGCAGGTCGAAAGCCGTTAGGATGGCATGAGCTGTATGGGAAACAGTGCGATACCCGGTGCCAATAACCACCTAGGTGCGGCACGTACCCGCCCGAAGTGTTCCGGACATTCTAAAGGAAGCAAGAAATGGATCGTTCGGAATATACGCTATATCGGCGAATTTTATCGTCATCACTAGTGTTCTGCTCGGATTGAAAACGTGTCGTGAATAACAGGTCGTTTCGGCCAAATGAACCGGTATAGGAGATATCCCCTCCTATTGGTCTTCAGGTTAGCAATTGTGGAAGATTGTTGCAAAACAGGGTATTTTGAGAGTCAGAGACCATGAGGAGTTGTGAATTAGCAACGTACTTAGCTCAAGAACATGGCCTCTTAACAAGCATAGTGATTTGGTCTAAACAGTCCAATAGAAATGACGAGGGTAATGAAGAGTTCCAAGGGGTTTAGTACCAAGCAAGGCTTCAGAAAATGGTACCAGATCCACACGTCACGTCCTGTCGTCTATCCGGGGCACGCTCGGTATAGGTGCATCTGATACCGCATGTTCTCGAGCCGAATCGGATACCGCAGGCCGTCCGCAAGTCGGAACCAGACCGAGTCGGCCGATTCCAGCTTCTCCCACACCACACAGTCAGTACGAGCTGCATCAGCGTCGGCCTTGTCATCACCATCACCACCGTCATCATCATTAGCGGCGGGGACCTCTTCCTGCCGTTGTGGTTGCCTCTTCCTACCCGGCCGGGGCTCTTGCAGCAGCGTGTGGTCCAGCAGCCACTGCATCGGGTACCGCTTCTTCTCCCTGTCTCCTCCCCGCCCGACAGCCGCTTCCGAATAGCTGCCCGGGCTGTCAACGACAAGCAGCAGCGAGCCCGCGGGCACCGCGGCCGAGAGGCGCCGCAGGAACGACGTCGTGGCCGCGATCCCGGCGCCCGTGTACAGCTCGTTGAGCGTGAACAGGAGCGTGACGAGCAGCGGCTCCGGGCCCAGGAGTCGCGCCAGCGCGGCGTCGTCGAGCGCCAGTACGTCCTCCTGCGAGAAGGCGACGCGCAGCCGGTCCTCCGGGGACACGAGGGCAGCGTTCGCGGCCCTGGCGGCTGCGCTGGCGTATTTGGAGATCGGGGGCGCTGTGGTGAGGTAGGCGGAGAGCCTCTGCGCTATGCCGCCCCAGGGCCCCGTGTCGAGGAGATGGATTTCCCCCGTGGTGGTGGGCAAGGAGGAGAGATACGACCCGAAGGCGACGGTTTCAGCTGCGCCGCCGCCTATGGCGAGCACTCTCAGCGCAGGCTTCCCGGCCCCGTCGTCGGGCGTCCCCTCCGTATCCGGAATCTGGTCCGGGCGCTCCCTCGTTAATCCTACGCCATCTGCCGCGTCGCCTTCACCGCTGGCCCTCTGGCCGTCGGGGCCGACAAGCAGCGCCGCCAGGTGTCCCCCGACGCCTCGCAGGACGCGAGCGTAGCACAGAGCGCGCGTGGGGCTCCAGCGCGCGGCATACACCTCGAGGAAGTCCTCGCGCCCGAACGCGGCGCCGAAGTCGCGGTTGTAGAGCGCCTGCTTGACATCCTGGAGCTTCTGCGCGAAGGACTCGGACTGCAGCGCCGGCGCAAAGGCGTCGCTGAAGATGTTGAGGAGCGTCTGTTGCGCTCTCAGCTCCTCCGGCGAGAGCGGCTGTTCCGGCCCGGCCTCATCGGCCGCCGGTGCCGGTTTGGGGGACTTCGCCGATGCTGTTGCCGTGGCGGCCCTCCTCGACGGAGGCTTGGCGTTGGACTTCGAAGCGGATGATGGCTTTTTGACCATGCTCGCTGATGGGTGTAAGCGCCTTTTACGGTCCTGTTAGTTTCTACAAGGCTTGTTTTACGATATGGAATTGGATGGATTCACTAGGTTTTGAGGTTATGGGTGTGGTCCGGATTGTGCACCTGTCATATTGTGGGTGGTGTAAGTAAAGCTGAAATTTGAGGTGGTGAGTCTAAGCTAGCGGAGCAAACATCGCAACAAGAATTGTTACAGCACCCAACCCCCCTTTCCAGTCTCACCAGGATCTGCCACAAAATTTCGACATCCCAAGCAGTAGCCACTGATCGTGGATTTGCAACTACTTATAAATGAGAAGAATAAGAAGAAGACGACGACAAACCAACCTTTTCGAGAGTTGGTGGCCGAAACTGGTTATCACCGTCGTGATGGGCTTACCATGCCTACCAAACACACCCAGCTACAATAATCGAGCGGAACGCCAAAAGAAAGAAAAATAAAATAAAATAAATAAACACGACGGCGAGCACTGCGAATTATGGATTGGAATTATTAAAGTGCTTCCCTAGCGGTGATTTTTAGTCTTTTTGCAATAGAAACCAAAGCTCGTGGTTGAACACCTTCGAAGCCGAATACCCCATACACGTAAATCACCGAAAGTATGGATGTCTTGCCTGAGGACTGCTTCTAGGTAGAGATTTCAAGTATACCGATCGTTAGAGAGGTATATTTGCAGCTTCTCCAGTCAGTCCCTATTCTTCGCCATAGACTTTGTGTGGATACATGTCAAACTACCTAGGAAGTAACCCCTACTAGCACATTATTAATGGGAATCTGGAGATGAGTACCATGGTTTTGAGCCACCTTCTTTCCAGAATATAGACCTTCTCTAGCAGGAAAAAAGAATGCAGCCTCCTCTTGACACGGAACTTAAAGACTCGATGCTTACCTGATATCTGTCGCAGAACAGAGTGCCCGTGGTTCGACAGAGCTAACTCCCGGCAGACGTAGGCCATGCATGGCCTTAACGATGTCTCAATCGTCCCGGATTCTTTGCGAAACTTCCCACTGCTCGAAGCCCCCGGGGAACTCCTCCACGAGCTGGCGCATACCTTCAATAAGCCTGTATAGCGCGTTCAGTATTAAGCCCCTTGTGTCTTCATGTAGGGCAACTCACATCTCACGGTAGCTTCGGTCGTTCTTGTACAAAATAGAATCTAGCACATTCACGCGACTAATGCTGCCGTTAACTTCGATCTCGGTTATTTACATATGAACTACAGGCTTGTCCTTACGTGGAATAAAGCAGATTACGGCCATCATAGTCGGCCTCGGGGTAGGATTTAGGGAAATGTTCGTGATATCGTTCTCTGTAGGGCTTGTTGATCTTGTTCCACGGCTGTCGCCAAACAGCTAGTTCATCTATCCACTGAGTTGCAGGTCTAAGGAATCCAGGGACGCGAGACTTACATTCGTTATGGGCATAGAAGGATGCTGCGTCGAATATAATGGGCATGCCAGAATCTTTGTCCATGCTTGCGTTGCCGTGCCACAGGTCACCGTGAATCAAAGACGGTCGAATCGAGTGGCCACCGGTCGACAAGGGCCGCAGAAGACGAGGGATGACCTTTTCAAAGAACGGCTCCGACAACCGCTGGATCTCTTCATCGGGGCCCCTGACTTCCTGCTCCAGCTGCAACAGGACCCGCGTCGTCCTCCTGAAGTATTCCTCCCACGTGTCTGACCACCCATGCTCTATCGGGACTTCCCCATGGAAGGTAGTGACGTCGAAACCGAACCTCCCATCCGGAGACGTCCCTGTATGGTGTAGCTCGGCAATCTTCGCGGGAAAGGTCTCAAGGTCCGGAAAGTCGTCCGTCATCAGACGGAACTCGCAGAGGAAGAAGTGGACCTCCGGGATACTCGAGTACGAGCCCCACGCAATTGGCTGTGGAACGAGATCCCCCATCGTGGAGTACAGCTTGCACATGCAGTGGTGTTCACTCGACAACAGCTTCCTTCCGCGCTCACTATACGCAAGCTGTTCATAGGTTAGCTTTCCATGACACCCATCACAGGCTCCGTATGAGCACCTTCAGGAAGAGTGCCCCTTCGACGCCATCGCGTTCAGTGCCGAGGCGGGCGGTCCGAGTCCAGAAGCTAGCTCCATGGGCTTCGATATGTGTCACCTTGATTCCTGGTGGAAGTTCTAGCTCGATTATTAGTGCACGGGTTTATAGGTGCGGTAACAAGCGCTGGACTCCCTTGCGACAACCCCGGGGTCTATGACCTGAATAGCTTCGACGGGTACCTCGACCCCGTTGCGGGGTTGATTATCCTCGTTTTCCATGTTATGCTGTCGATGCGATGCTAGATATGATATGATCCGAGCGGAAGAAAGCGAGATACAATATCTCCGCACGCTAGCTTTGATGCTCAATAGTGCCGGGCCTCAACCATTAAGTCCATGCGGATTTTGGCAGTTACGGGGGCATGATACAACATGCAATGAGCATAAGGCACTTCGTGGTGATGATAACATAATCCATTGTTGTAATGTTAAGTGCTATGCAGGTTTGGCTGCATTTATTAGTGGGGGTCCGTTCATCCGCTTCCAAAGTTATCAGTCTAGAAGCAGTTCGGAAATTTTCAGTAGATTATTCTTCTGGCCCGTGCCACCCTGTCATTAAGTTGCCTAGAAGTGGAACTTCTTGTGGAACTGCTTTTGCTGATGGTTTCCACTATATTGAGTTGGTTCAGTCGATTATCGAGTGACAGTTACGGAGGTTGTTATGGGGGTTCATACAGTAGCAGAAAAAGAGCTTGGGGTTAGGAGCAGGGCTCATGAGACAGTCCGTGCGTTATCAACAAGCCGTTTCAACCGCTCGAAGGCAGCTGAATCTGATGTGAGGGAAACTCAGAAGGATTAATGAACATCATTGGTCAAGCTCTGCCAAGAAGGACCAGCCATTTTCAGCGAAAGAACGTGGAGATGGCTGGTTCCGGATGACCCGAACGGTTTGCTAAAACTGATTCTGAATCCCCACAAGTAGGTGGTGCTGAAAGTTTCCGAACTGCATCTTAGGATACTTCGCTGTTCCATACAAGCTATTACTAGCAATTTATCAAGCTTTCCGCTTACGAACATTACTTTGAGATGATTTCTTAACTAGGTACTTAGATATGTAGTTTAGTGGTATTGTAAACCTCTAAAGGACCGTCCGCCACAGGCAATGGAGTAAAGTAGAACAAGCACACGACGAAACAGGTTCAGAGTAGAACTCAGATGAGCAAGACCTTGTGAAGTGACGCGGCTGACAATGTCTGCTGAATTGAGTCCATTTGTCATCATATCGTTTGTGAGGAACGATGTGTAATAGTATAGGTTACGTTACATATCCATGTTAGTATATCTTTTGTCAGGGCCTTGGGTAATGCCACGGAAAGAGAGGGGGCAACCGTTGCCCTGGGTCCCCCATCACGTTCAAATATCTCTAAGCCACAGCCATATTACGTATGCCAACCTCTGCATATGGTGGATTATCTTGTCTAAAATACATGACTTTCTAGGCGGTGGACGAAGTGGTACAGTAGCGTTCCCCTCTTGGACCTTACTCGAACTCGTACTTCCTAAGGGCTTCCGTTAGTTATTAGGGGTGCCAAGGGCCCAAGGGGGAATAACTCGCCGACTAGGGTGACCCACTTATGAGCCTACACTAAGATCTCAGGGGAGGCCCATCGTAGCTTATCCGAAGCTTAAATGCTCGTACTTCGCATCTTGCGCCAAGAAGCTCGGAAAATGCGTCGGATAGCCTCGTACAGTATCCACCCACATTTCACTATCCGAATTTCCTCGCCCTTTCAGCCCAGGTACGAGTACACGACTCGTATAACATAAAACGCAGCTTCGTCGTGCCAGCCTCCGCACCCACTTGCCCCCGAAGACGCGTCTGAGGCTATCTCTCATCTACTGGCGCCTAGGTGGATATGCAGATTTGTACTGGGCTCTGACAGGCTGGTCGTGAAGGCTATGCGCTCTTCGTTGTCGTTTCAGTTGACTAGGGGGCGGTGCGAGAAAATATATTTCTTCTAATTATAAACCTAGTTACGCAATGTGGATAAGTTGTTGGGAAGTCAGAGACCCGGCCTCGACAGAGCATAAAGGGCATCTTCCCAGGACTGTTTGAAGATGCCCTTGACATCTTACCTTAAGCCACCACCGAAACCACCCCCTTTAACCTCAAGGCACTAACTTGGCACCAACTCCTTAAACGCCTCGCGATCCTAACTGGAACCCTCAAGATGTTCGAAGGAGGCTATTTCGACCCTAGCTACAAATTTCGTGTCCATTTGATACAAATCTTGCTGGTCATCGTCGGCATCATCATCGCCATCGTAGCCATGTCAATACCCGGCGGGTTTATGACCCGGGCGGTTATAATGGCGATGAGTTTTGTAAGACATATGGTCTATGTCGCCAAGCCAACCGTAACTAACGAGCGAATCGCGGGTAGGGATTCAAAACTCTGATTATAATTTCTTATCAGCTCGTCACCGAACACGTGGCTCGGTTCTCAAAGTGGAAGAGTTTGAAAGCGTACGCGATACTCAACTGTCTTGAATCCATCTTCTGGATTGTGGCTTTCGTCATGACTATCCAGTCCAACAACCGGATATGTATGGGCGTAACTTGCTCAATGACCAAGTTCCTGGCCGCCAACGCCATCTTCATTGAGTAAGTCTTCCTGACTTGGAATTGTTGCAAAGAAGCTCCTAGCTAATGGTATATTGAATTCCAGGGTGCTCATGGTATGGGCAGCTATCTGCTCTATCATAGACTGGCGCCATTTCAAATCAACAGGATACGAGCGCGGCGCGTCCCATCCTACTCCGACGTCCTTTTCGAAGTAGATAATCGATGTACTTACCCGTAGTGAAGCGAGGAATCTTAGACAGCGGTTGGCCTCGAAGGGAGTAAGGGGTTGAATCTGAGGCCGGGAAATATCAGGGGGCGGCGTGCGGTGGATTATATCCCGTCAGGGAGCATTGATAGCGTACGACGTCGCGCAGGTCATGTTACGAAAGGCTATGATGGAGGTTTGATCGGTTTTATATGTAATAGCCAGAAGAGAGTGGTACGGGCGTTGTGCTATTTGGCGTCTCCTCTACATTCTCAGGGGTATTTTCTGTTAGTGACCCTGCTCGACCCAACATTTTCCTTATGAAGCTAGAATATAGAAGAAGCACATGGAATTTGGATGGGAATATACATCAACAATTCATTATCACTTTAAATCCGCAATGCCACCTTTAACTCCACACTATTAACGCGCTCTGAAGCCATACAGAAGCTAATTATAATAGATTTAGAGGCTCATATTCGTTATATCAAGAAAAAAAGCCTTTGTACTACTTTGTCCACACTGCGGGCGGCGTATTGGCTTGAGCTTGACGCCCTTGATATCTACACCCTTAAGTGACCACCTAACAGCCCTAATGTAAATCCAATGGTAAACGTATGGGCTTGGATGAAACGTTATTTAGAGGTTCATTATGAGCTACAGTCATTACCGGAGGAAGAGTTATATTAGGCTATATCAGAGGCTTTGAACGCTATCCTTGAAGGCCTTTTGCTTGAATTATCGTTGTCATAATAGGATCAATTAAAAGGTGTTATGATAGTAGTGGGAAATAGCAGAATAATAGATAATGTTACTTTGCATACAAATTATATGGGGATTGACATTTTAGCCAATTCCAGTATTTCGTGGGCCTGGCGGAGAAACTAACAGAAAATACCCCGGTAGGCAGATAAGCTTATTCATTAAGGGTCCTCGGTGGTTTTTCCGTGTGAGTCCACCTAATTTCTCTCCATTTGTAGTCATTCGGAAGCTTTCGGCCTGGTTTGGTCCTATGAGCTAGACCTATAGCTACCGTAGTTACTGTAGTTACCGTAGGTTTAAAAGCCAGCTAACTTAATAGCCCTATACAGTACTGACCCTAGATTTTGCATGGCCTACTTATTACATAGTGTCTTATGACTGCATATGCTTTCGCTGTCAGCATTTCTTATGCTTAACAGCATACAGCATATTTAAAGTGGCAATATGCATCCAGCAAGTGTAATAATTATATGGTACTTTCCTGTGGAGATACATGTGGTGACTGAAGGAATTGTTGATGGGGGGAGTCACTAGAGCAACGGGGTGTGGGCACGACAGCTTCACTATTTGTATGTACGTAGCTAGACTTCCACACTCCCACATCTTTCCCACACACAGAAACTAGAGATCAATCAGAAAAACAACATCTACTCCGAATTGCAACCCGTATCTTCACGTTTACAAATAAAATAGGTATTTCGCCAGTTACGTGTAGACACCTGGATTTCTTAGCTGGACCCACAATATGGGAAGTACCAGGGGGGTACGTGTGAGATATATCTTTTGCCAAGCCCATCATTTCACCATCTGCTTATTGCATAAGCCTGATAAATGTATGAGAAATCCAGGGAGTTTATTTATGCAGAACCTAGGGTTTCTACTGTATTGTATTCACGTCCTGTGTGTCCACTCTGATTGCCTTATTTATCTATTACTGTAGAGGAACCGCCTTAATCTAACTGTCACACGTCTAATAATTATACCTCTGTTGGATCTCTTCATATCTGATCAAGTTTAACTCTTTATCCTCTTCTCGGCATTCTGTATCTTTATAGTCAGGCAAGCGTTTTGCTCGGGGGTTCCCTACGCTCCGGAAATGCGAAGAGCTCCGCTACCCCCACTAAACCTCGACTCCTCCGTACATGTGCACTGGGAATTCGAGGTTGATAAGCGTACCCTTACTATCAGATCTCACGATGATGTCCCCGTCGACCGCGTCGTTTTGGTGCCAGCCTTCACTGTGCATTTACTCCACGGGGAACCCGGCGACCCTGCCGTTGTGTGGTGATGTTGGCCAAGAATCTCGGCGAGATCTCCTTTTTCCCAGGACGGACCGATAGACCCTGCCTCCTTGACTACAGCCGCCCCCTAATAAGGCGGGGCCTCCGCGATCTTCCGGCACTGCTAACCCACAGTGTGTCGCTACGGGTGGCTCGCGGACGACGACTGGACGAGCCTGTTCAGCTCGAAGTCCTCGGCCACCGCGAGGTGCCACGCTTCTATCATCAGCACACTGTGGGAGGTCGTGGGGCCAAACCGCCATGACAAGAGAACCTGTCAGGATGTTGGCGGGTTTCCCAGTACCATGCTCCATGTTGTCAAACGCTGTGATCATTTGAAGGAGACGATGTCGCGGAAGCCAGGCGGGCGACTGTAGTCGGAAGCTCCTCCTGTTCCCGCTTAAGAACCACCGTGTGCCAGCTGCCGGAGCGAAAACCTGGGAGCTGCACACCAGCTACTGCTTCGAGTCAGCCCTGTGAGAGCAAGGGCGGTATCACTTTTATGCGCCTGATGCTTCCGACGAACTGGTCTTCCATGGACTCGGTATACCGGTTACATGACGTCGGATGCGCAAGGCGGGTTCTCCGTGGTCCTGCGCTCGGTTGGTGACATCTCAATCTGAGTTGCAACAGCCTAGCAATTTTCTATTCGTTTGCTGAGGGCTGTGATTCTAAGTGTTTAACAAGTGGTTAAGATATTGACGTGGTATTATTAATACAGTAATGAGAGAGGCTGACGGATTCAGGCCTGTCCCTAGACCGCTACACGCATGCTGGGAAGTATCAATGCCATTGTAACAAAGATTTTCCTAAACTAGGGCCAGGTCACAAAGAGACGCCTAAATCGCGAGTGGCCAGAACATAGCATTGTCCGTAGCTGTTCTACATGGTAACTGATAGGTGGTGAGTCAGGCAACATACCGAAGATATGTCATCAAGGCTTTCTAGCCACCAGACATGTCGCCATCTGTGGTTTATAGACGAAACTTAAGTCTCGAATACGATAATGATATTTTATGGCGGATTATGACCTATATGTCTTGAGAATGTATGTATTCGCGGAAGAACGGAGTGTTCAAATTCCATTAGCAAGACGAAACTTGGTATGAGCACACATAGCGTGACTAGTTCATAGGTCAAAAGAGGCACTAGATTCTCTCGTTTAATATACGAGAGCCGTCGTATAATTCTTCAATATCGTTTACTGCAGGGCCGCAGGCTCCACGTTTTTTCCGCCCTGAAGCTGGATTACACTGAATAATTGCAGATCACAATGCTCTCTCCCGACTGATTGCAATACATGACTTTCTATTGGTTGAGTCTTCTTGTTCAGATGGGGTCGTATGGTGGACCGCTGAGACGGTATATCATGCACTTGCCGGATAACCTTTTAGTTCACCAGATCCCGCGTAACACAACACCAAATGCCAGGCTGCGGACTGCACTTAGCCACGCAAGCGTAACCCATTATATCACCTTACGCAGATCTTTGCTTTATATGGTATTTGTATGCCGGCAGTCCATGGCGAGCTTCCATGACACTATATGATGCAGGTTAAGGATGTTGGGGAGATAAATAGGACCATCTCCTTCACCTATTCATGAGATACTAGTCCCTCTCTGTCACGCCTATTTGTATATCTTTCATAGACCCCGACCAACCTGAAGACGACACCATCATGAAGTTCCTTGTTTCTTCGGTGGCTCTGCAAGCCATTATTGCTGGGGCATCATGTGCGACAGCCTCTTATCCCACTCTTCCCGAATGGCATCCTGCAGGGCCTGATGACTGTACGTTGGCCAAGCATCTAATCATCGTGTACACGAAACCGTTTACTGATATGATACAGTCCGCGGCCCTTGCCCTATGATGAATACTCTGGCAAACCACAACCTCCTACCACACGACGGCAGAAACATCACGAAGCAAGACGTAATCAAGGCCACGGGGGCTGCGCTTAACTTTAAGGAGTCTCTTGCGTCTCTGATGTTTGATATGGCGGTTATTGCCAACCCGGAGCCCAATGCTACATACTTCACTCTGTAAGAGAAAATGAGAACCCCCTTTTGCATTTTGTCCTGTTCCGATTCTAACCCCGAATCCACCAGTGACCACCTCAACAGACACAACGTCTTGGAACACGATGGTAGTTTGAGGTAAGTCGACGACCCTCTGCTCTTCGCCCTCCTGTGGTGCTCTCGATCATGCCATTCCATGTCAAATACTCCACTGTCCGCAACCGAGCCATCTCGAGGACTCAGTCTCCATGGCGCCCCGTTCGTCCGCTAACACTTCGTGACTAGTCGCCTGGATGCTTACTTCGGAAATAATCACGTCTTCAACGAGGAAGTCTTCGAGCAGACGAAGAAGTACTGGACCGGACCCGTCCTTGACCCCGAAATGCTGGCCAACAGCAAGTTAGCGCGCCAGCTCGATTCGAAGGCGTTCAACCCCACCTATACCTTCACGGAAACAGTCGAGCATTTCAGTCTCGGAGAACTGGCTGCTCCGATCATCGCTTTCGGGGATCTACAGTCCGGCAAAGTCAACCGGACGCTGGTGGAGTACTTCTTTGGTGAGTGCCGTCCCGACTGGTCGAACCTTGTCTGGTGAATCTGGACCGAGGCTGACTTCGCTCTACAGTGAACGAACGTCTCCCATATGAGCTAGGCTGGACCACGCGGGAGCAGGGCTTAGACACGGAGGATGTCCTGAAAGTGTCAAACATGATCGGTGAAGCCACCAGTCTCATAACCCCCTCAGAATCCGATAGTGTAGCTCGGCGGTTTAGTGTTGTAGTTCAGCGCGGGGAATTGCATTATGGTGCCTAGGGAAAGGAGTTAGTTTCGCGAACCTGACGACTTCTACCTGAATATCAGCGCTGTGTAACCTGGTCTAGCTAGGGTTACTCGTTCTACCAGGAGAGAAAATTAGCTTGTTTCCGAATGTTCCGTTGTCTTCCTGAAGAGAGACTATATTTGCCTTGATCAGTCGACATAGGCCTTCACTGCTATAAGTGGATATTGATGTGAATAACTCGCCCTTCAGGGCCTTTTTTTCAATGAGGACGACTCCGGTTTCATGCGTACCGTCTCTCAATTGGGGTGGGATTCTATCTGGTAGGTAGTCTCGTCTCCGTAGCCTGCGCACATTGAGACTCAGATGTAATAAAGCGTATCGCGCCTCTGTCCCTTGCAAACATGTTGGCTTCCAAATAGCAACACTGCCACAGTCTGCGACCCGACTTAGGAACGTCCAAGCAGCCAGGTCAAAGGGGGCATCGGCTGAAACCTTGGACTGGGCACGGTTTAATAAAGAGAAATCTATCGAAGGGAGGTCCAGTTGCAGTCTACGAAGTTCTTAATAGGTGAACGGCTTTCAGGGGTGGGCTAAGGCCTGCGCCGAGCACCACAAACTGCCCAATAAGAAAAACTACCGACTGACAGCGATGCTTAGCGGCTTGGCAGGCTTTTATTTGACATCACCAGTAACCAGGGTATTTTCTTTTAGTTGCGCTTACAGGCCCAGTTGTTGCCGTAAGAGGTCAAATGTAAAGTCCGAAAGATATTATTGTATGGATGTACATAAACCACTTGCTTCCAGGTCGACTTTTAGTAGCTCCCGATACTGCTACGCATAGCGAAACTATTGAGTTATATCTATTCGAGTACACAAATTTGTACGCGGGCTTCCACCGACGCCCAGTGGACCCGGTGGAGGAAACAAACAGAAAATACCCCTGCATAGTGTGGTGGGTCAACAAACGAGGATATCCCCCGCAAAATGCGCCTCTACACGAAGATGCTCGTATTCTGAACGAGTTGGAATCCGGTAAATACGATAGTACGAGGCAAACGATTCAGTGTCACAATGCTTACGGAAACTGCCGTCGCAGGGCTGAACCACGTCAACTATTCGGGATGTGTCCAGGGGCAGTGTCCATCCATAGCGCCGGCTATTAGTTGTAAATTTGTTCGTAGGCCGCATGTGGTGTCGTGAAGAATATGCCTAAGGGGACCCTCTATGCCGATTTCCCATCTCCGGATCTTCTCGGCAGGGTCTGGCCGGCACAAGGGCCCCGACAAGTCTCGGCAATGTAATAGACTTTGCCGCAGATCATTGACTCGGTTGTCTGAGCCTCTTGCAGGCTGGAGACGACGTACGACTGATAGTACCTTTTCACGAGACAAAATCCATCATGATACATATATAGGTGTATATATGTACGATGCGAACGTAGAAGATCGTCATACCACAATACAGCTTTGAGCACCGCGTAAGAGGAATACCGGTATTTGGTCATATTTGAGCCATCTTTCTGGTCGTTTACACCCTGCCTCAAGGACTTTACCATTTTATCGAATATTAGGTGAAACATCTAGAAGCTAAAGACAACCAACCATGGGCAAACCCTCTCTGGAACACGATCAGTGGTCTCCCCCACCCGCGTACACTCCGAGACAGTCGGAGTCGACGTCGGATGAGGTGCAAATAACCACACCATTGATAGAAGGTAATGAAGCACGCTAGAAACACTGCTGGAATTGGGGCTCACCTCAGGAATTCAGATGACGGGCGATTCGTTTTAGACACCAAATCAAGGCTGTTCCGGACTTTGTCCAAGGTGGCGACACACAAGGACACCTCCCAAAAATATGAGGAGCATCTTTCCGGTGGCAATCGTCAATCACTTGCAAACTTCAACCTTAGGCTCAACATAGTCATACAAGTTGTGGGAAGTCGTGGTGATGTACAGCCGTTCGTGGCGCTCGGCCAGGAGCTTCGTCGACACGGGCATCGTGTCCGTTTGGCAACGCATGGGACGTTTTCGGACTTTGTCCGCAAGGCAGGGCTGGAGTTCTACCCTATCGGCGGAGACCCGGCGGACCTCATGGCTTACATGGTCAAGAATCCGGGGCTTATCCCGAAGATGAAGACCCTCCGGGAGGGCGAGATCCAGAAAAAGAGGAAGATGGTTGCTGAGATGCTTGACGGATGCTGGAAGTCGTGCATCGAACCGGATCCCGTCTCCGGACGGTCCTTTGTCGCCGAAGCCATCATCGCGAACCCCCCGAGCTTCGCGCACATCCACTGTTCTCAAGCGCTGGGAGCTCCGCTCCACCTCATGTTCACGATGCCCTGGACCAGCACGAGCGCTTTCCCGCATCCATTAGCCAATATCCAGATGAGTGGCTCTCATTTGTCGACCGGCCTGGCGAACTACGTATCTTACTCGGCCGTCGAGTTTATGACCTGGCAAGGGTACGCCGAAACCCCGCGAGGTCCCTAAGTTTGAGGAGCTGCCGCTAACTTCTGTTGTTAGATTGGGAGACCTGGTGAATTCTTGGAGGAAGACGCTGGGGCTGGAGGCTGTCCCATCAACAGAGGGCCCGCTACTCGCCGAGACGCTTCGGGTGCCCTTTACATACTGTTGGTCTCCAGCGCTGATCCCGAAGCCGGCCGATTGGCCTCCACACGTAGACGTATGCGGCTTCTTCTTCCGTGACCCTCCTAAATACGAGCCTCCTCCGGAGATAGCCAGTTTCCTCCGCGCGGGACCGCCGCCGGTATATATCGGCTTTGGCAGCATTGTCATTGACGACCCAGCCAAGCTGACGGCGACCATACTCCAAGCCGTGAGAGAGACGGGCGTTCGGGCCATAATCTCGCGCGGCTGGAGTAAACTCGGCGGTGATCTTGCAAACGTCGACGAAAACGTCCTGTTCATTGGCGATTGCCCTCACGATTGGCTTTTCCAACATGTAGCCGCCGTGGTGCACCACGGGGGTGCGGGGACGACGGCCTGTGGGTTGCTGAATGGGCGACCTACCGCGATCGTTCCGTTCTTTGGAGAGTAAGCAGGCCGCCAACTAGTTCCTCCTCACGGTGCGGTGGTAGGTCCACGAACTATACGCTAACATGAGTCCTTCGCAGTCAGCCCTTCTGGGGTGCCATGGTTGCTGCGGCTGGCGGCGGGCCCCGGCCCATCCCCCAGCGGCAGCTGAACAGCGACAACCTTGCCGAGGCGATCCGGTTCTGCCTGAGGCCGGAAACGGCTGTGGCTGCGGACAGCCTCGGAGCCCAGATGAGGAGCGAGTCCGGCGTCAAGGCTGCCGTGGAGTCGTTCCACGCCCACCTCCCGGTGGAGGAACTCCGGTGTGACATTCTCAGCGACAGAGCCGCGGCGTGGACTTTCAAGAAAGGGAAGACCCGGGTGAAGCTATCGAAGCTGGCTGCGGAGATTTTGACGGATAATTTGAGGATAACCTGGGACGCGCTGCACAGGTGAGGAAGACACATGGAATGACCTACGCTAGCGAAGTTCGTTTTTGCTGACCTATGCTCGAGAAATAGGTACGACCCTATGACCATAGTCATCGACCCGACACGATGGGATCCGTTCACGGGGACGACCTCGTCTCTCGTCAGCACCTTTAAAGGCATGACCATCTCCGCTTCCAATGTTGTTATCAAGCCCATCCAGGCGTACACCCGATCGTCCCCCAGAGAGAGTAACGAGACGTTGCGGCCAGGGGTTATGCATAACAGACCCGCGACGAGCGCGGGAAAAACCAGCTCTTCGGGAGAGCATAACATCCAGGATGGGACGGCCGAGACCGCTCAGTCGACGGCGACGGCTCGGCCACATTCTCCTCGCCGCCACGGCGGTAATGCGGCTCTGGAAGCGGCGGCGGGCTCGGCGTCCGGGGTCGGCGGGATCTTGAAGCACTTCTACAAGGGAATGCTAGTCGATATGCCGCTCGCGGCCACAGAGGGTCTCCGGTCGATGCCCAAGCTGTACGGCGGCGAGGTCCGCGACGTCGGCAAGGTCACAGACTGGAAGTCGGGGGCGGTCGTCGCCGGGAAGAACTTCCGCTACGGCCTCGTGGACGGCTTCACGGATCTGGTGCAGGAGCCGCTGAAGGGCAAGAGGGAGGAGGGCGCGCTGGGCGCCATCAAAGGCGTGGGAAAGGGGTCTGTCAACATGGTCTCTAAGGTCTCATCTGGTAGGTCCTCTCTTTACATCGCTTCCCGCCCTCGCGTTTAGGGGATCGCAGGCTAACAGAAGTCTTCCTCTGAACAGGAATCCTCGGACTTGTAGCCTACCCCGGGCATGGCATCTGCAAGACCATTTCGGCGGCGGTACATCGTTCCACCTCACGCGCAATCATGCAGGCGAGGGTTAACGAGGGGCGCGATCTAGTGGTGATGACTGAGGGGATGGAGTGCGAGACGGTGGTTTTGCGGACTTTCGAAAGGCTCCTGTCCAGTCCAGGAGCTCCTGGATACTAAGTTAAACTTGAGGCCGGTGAAGTTGTCGGAATGGGAGCCGTCATACCGGCTCCTTGGAAAACGAGGATATTGCCAGATTTCCCTGCTAGGAATCCGTTAAGATACCCGTTTCAGCCCTTAGATCGCGAAATTCGGAGGTAGTTTTAATGATGCTGGTATTGTATTATGGTAATGCTATAATTAATTTCTAATTACTAGCAACTACAAAGTTAGTTCAGGTTAGGCGTCCGAGCCGAGCAACCGGGGGGATTTTACTCGCGCATCCATTAGGAAGGACGTGATCTCCTGCCTCTACCAAATGGCCTAGTTACTGTCTCGCCAGTAACTATACTACCAAAATATTTGTTTTGAACTTATGGGGACCAACCAATCTCCTCCATAGCCCACCGAATCCACAACCTGTACCCGTCGTTTAGGACAGAATATATACGCTCGATCAAATGGATACCCCATCCCTTCATCCACCATTTGTTATCCAGCCGCTCGAGCAGGACACAGAGAAACGCAAGCACGCAGAGCGCCTCGCGGTCGCCGTGTCTGAGAAGGGTCACGAAGGCGTCGTCTACCCTAAATAGCCATATGGACACACTCCTAACCCTGTTATCATCGTCTTCCGCATTGTCGTGGAAGAACTGAAAGGACCGCTTCAACGCATCGCTCGCAGTAAGGAGGATGCCGACCTTTTCTTGGTCGCAGACGTGCGAGCGGATTTTGTCCTCTAGCTCTCGGAGCCCATCATGTTCGACATACCGGGATTCCCAGATTTTGCTCATCTGTTTACCACCGTGGAACATCATACTCAAGGAGGAACCTTCAATGAGGTATTTATTGGCCTCTAGGACACTGCGATGGCCGCGTAAAAGAAGAAACCACTCGGGGATGACGCCGTCGGCGCCGACGATAAAAAAATTCGGCTGCTTCGGCATGGCGAACGCGATGTAGAAAGTGAGCACGCTGAAAAAGGTGAGGGGTATCATCTCCTCGGGTTCCATGGTGGTGATCAGGGGTAGGGCCATGGACATCGAGGCGTTGTGATGGATTATGGCATGCTCGATAAGTACGTCGCGTTGCGACGCCCTAAAGCTCGCGAGGTGCAGCGCCGCTAGCGAAATAACGCCTCGGAGTATGTAAGGATGTGAGAATCCTATATGAGGAAGGTTCACGCGCCAGAAATCCCTGGTCATCTGCTGAGTCGACAGGGTGAAGCACGTCGAAACGGTATAGTGATGCAGAAGCTCGAGGTCGAGCGCAGTAACCCATCCATATCCGTCCTTTAGCCCGGTTGCGGCTGGCGAAGGATGCCCAATAGCCTGGGCTAGTGGACTGGGTGCGCGATGGTCGACTTGGCTACCAGCCGCATTCTGAATTGGACTGTTGATGTCGTTGCTCACATGCGAACCTGGAGATGCAGTAGCAGTGACACTGAAGTCACACTCAAGACGTCGCCTGTAGATAAACCAATTAGAACGGCGCCGTACCGCTGTACGAGTGGGCCTAGCTCACCTCACACAATTCCGACAGGACGGCCGCTCTTCGCCGCACTAGGAAGAAAGTATTAGGAAATGGCAATTCATTAGGGGGAGTCCTATCTTTGGAGGGAATTGGCCAGGTTGACTTACCTTGACCTTCCTCGCTTTGCAGACTCGGCATCCCGTTTTGGTTTTTGTATGCGGTCGTCGCCTGTTAGGCTTAGGCGAGGTCGACATTCCGTAAATTTCGTGCGAAAAGTCCGGTTTGTTTGCGCAAAGATATAAGCTTTTGCGGCTATACGAATGGAAGGTACGAGGCCATATACATATCTCGTATGGAAGTTGGTGATGAAGCAATACGAGTGGCGCAATGCGAGGAAACACGAAACTCCACTACGGATGCCTTCGCATACTTACCTATTTAGGCAGTGGATAGCCCCGCCGTTTCCGATTACCCCGATTCATTCAAAACATGGGTACTGCAGTATGAGGGTTTATGGATTCAGGACACAGGCCATTACAATCAATGTAGGCTTTAGTTTTTAAATAATAGTAGGTATATATATTTCCCTATAATGTCGTGAACAAGTCTCGAATTACATACTTGACCCATGGCTCCTAGCACTTCAGTCCTGCCGGAGACCCTGCCACATCACTTGATATGTATGTAGATTGTTTCCGGCAGTACTCTGGGTTCTCAGTACTACTAGTCCAGAGGCTCTCTGGACCAGGGCCATTAGTAACCATCACCGCCTTTGGAGACCGAATAACACATCCGACTACAATAGAATCCTTGTTGTATTGTTGGTACAGTCCACAAATCTGTGCCCTTTCAGACTCGCTTTTCAAGTCTTATTCCGCGCCATAGCCACCCTATCCAGGCGCCGGAGAAATACATATAGTGGCATTCCAAAGCGAAATGGATTATATAGGAAGGCTATGTTGAATTTCTTAATTCTTATAACGTGCGTCGCCCCGTAAAATAGGGGGTTGAAGTGGCGCAGTATACGATTCCCACCGAATAAGAAATCGTATTAACCATTAAACGAGGATTCTATCGTAACGCCTGCGCCACTTCGCCAATGAACCACTCATGCCACTTCGTTCGGTCAAAGGCACTTTTCCTCGGCGGCATGGGTTCGTGTCGAAGCACGGCCTGGTGCTCGGGAACCTGGTGCTCCTGCAAGCTGGCCGCGGACCCGTTCGGACCTTTCCTGGCTCCTCCGAAGTGAGCCAACTTACAGTGCAGTGGCTCTAGCAATTGGGGTGAAATGTAGTCTTTGATACTGGCACATGGGGTTATTTCGATGTCTTGAGCATGTGTTTGGCAATTCCCACGACATCGGAGCGTATTTAGCGGTGCCGCCCCTGTAGGATGTGCAAGATCGCCTAGTTCGAGATCTTCCATAATATGGTTGGGATAGTCTCGTAGAAGTCGACGTACTGAACAATGCCGGCTAAGAATGTTGTCAAGGTTCATTATCTAGAGTTAAAGGCGTATCTATATGTTGACACCGTTTTAAGCATAAGGTTTAGGGTTTTTGTAGGCCATATGCTGACCTCGCTTTCTCTGAATTCTCTTAACCATATTAGCTATTGTATCCTGTTCTCGGCCAATTCAATCGAGTATGTATCGCCATCTTGACCCATGAAGAGTGTTCTTGCGAGCTAGTTCTTTTTAAGCTGCTGGCCAGTTTGCCGCGTCACGGAGAAGGACAAATTAGAAGGTGTTTTGAACGACATGCGACTATTCAAAGCAATGCAGGACATAAAAGGCCTACTGTCAGTGTCGTTGCCCTCACCTTAAGAGATTCTGCGAACGACCATATTCAGATAATTTTAAAGGATGCTTTATAGGAAGGGTCTAAAGGGACTTTAAGGCTCTTCCGGGGGGTCTGACTCGTCACGCAATAGTGCGGTTGTTTATTAGGGTGCTTTCCTTATTTATCGCTTACATGACCAGCACTCCTGTAAGGGTACATTATACGTTATGTTGTATCCATGCTCCATGGGATGCGCAGCCTCCATATCTCAAAAGCTTACAGTAGCGTCATCGTGTCGTTAGTCCACTACCACCGCGGAAGCCTGTGATTCTTGGGCCTTTCGCTGGGGCTCGCTTCGGTTGTACCAATGTCTAGCAGCCTCAGCCACAAAACCGACTATGCGTACTGTGCGAACGGCGTATCATCGGACGTTTATGAGGGGCCCAAAGGAATATATTAGTTGCGGCAACAGTATGGCCTCGGAGCTCCTCAAAACAGACTTTTCTTGGTTAAAAAGATTGTAGGGCCGCCTTTTGCATTAAAGGGCATGATCAGTGGCAGTCGATAAGAGCGGAGTTGAAGCTATTTGACGGACACGGATTCGGGCATGCAACGCTACAACAACGAAAAAGCCGCATGTCATCCTGGACGCCTGTGATAGGATCGCGGAGATATCCCAAAAATCACTGACGCCCGCTTGAGCCGGAAGGGTACCTGGGCAGTGCGGTATAACCCGCCCGCGTCGGTACCGGCTGACCCGACGTTGGACTGGACTGGGACTTGAGCGCCACTTCCAAATATCTATTGCGATATCGCTAGATTCTCCTCGGAGGAATAGGCACTCGAAAACGCACTCAACAAACTTCAATATATATGCAGTAATACAGGTAGTAGTTAGCGTTAGGTCTATATGGGTATGGTTTCGGAGTTGTTTTTGCGCGAAGATGTGAGTAATGACTGGGGAGATTGGCGCGCGTCTAGCCATGCTTATTCCATTTCTCTTATTTACCCGCTGACCCGGCTGCTATGAGCTGCTATGCCATCCGACTACAACTTAGGCGCATGGCAAAGGGGCGCTTGTCTATTGGGTGAGTTACTGTAGTTAGCCCGGGTAATTCATTGGTGTGAACAGGTAATGCAAGAATTTTTGAAGAATTTTTTCTTTTTTGTTGAAAGGAGCGCAGAAGTGACGATATCGATGGGGTACCGTAGGTGGGGGGTTAAGAGCATGTGGGGCAATGAGGGGCAAGCATACCTACTCCTTGACGAAACAGCCAAACTCAAACCCCACCTCGATCGTCACCCATTACATATTACATGTACGTAGCACCACACAGGAAATACGCCATCATTGATAGTAGTACTGTGTGGCAGCAAGTACCCAATTATTAGTCGTTCCTCAGGGAAGGGCTCACTCAGCTTCGAAGCTCAAGGTTTTGTTTGACTTGAACCATTGCTTGCTTACCTAGCAATTTCCACACGTCAACTCTTTCTTTCCTTCTCAACCCACCCGTCCAGCATCCAGCTTTCCTACATACGCAAAACCAATTTCTCAGACTATACCAGCTTCACAAAGTCGCAATCATGGGTTACACTGAGAAGGACTGGCTTGCTATCAACACGATCCGTACTCTTGCGGTATGCTTAAATCTTACCTCCCTTGCGTTCCCCTTATACATCTGCTGAATCGTCGTCCCCCCGCCGCCTCCGTACCCCGCCATCGTCAGTATCACGGCGAAGCCCTTTCTTGCCACAACCCTCCTCAACGGAAATTGCATACGCTGACATTGCCCGTTCTACAGGTCGATGCCACCTTCAATGCCAACTCGGGCCACCCGGGCGCGCCCATGTGAGTAGACTTGTTGTGGCAGCTACCTAGAGTAGTCTTCCGAGGTAGAGTATACGTTGAACTGACAAGAAGGCAGGGGTATGGCGCCTGTTGCCCACGTCCTCTTCAACAAGTTCATGAAGTTCAACCCAAAGAACCCCAAGTGGCTGAACCGTGATAGATTCGTTCTCTCGTGGGTTTTGCAATGTTATACCATCGTAATATGGAATTGGACTTACCAATGCCATTCACAGCAACGGCCATGGATGCATGCTCCAGTATGCTCTCCTTCACCTGTTTGGATACGATGTTTCTATCGATGATCTCAAGAAGTTCCGGGTAAGTCCTTGTTGCTGTGCAATGACGCAAAAGCATGGTGAGCTGATAAAGACTTCAGAAAGTTGACAGCATCACTCCCGGCCACCCCGAGTCGCACGACACCCCCGGTATTGAGGTTACTACAGGTCCCCTGGGCCAGGGTATCTCTAACGCTGTTGGTCTCGCCATCGCGCAGGCTCACACTGCTGCCGTCTACAATAAGGACGGCTTCCCTCTGGTCGACAACTACACATATTGCTTCCTGGGCGACGGTTGCTTAATGGAGGGTGTCTCGAGCGAGGCTTGCTCTTTGGCCGGTCACTTGCAGCTCGGCAACCTGATCGCCGTCTGGGATGACAACCATATCACCATTGATGGTGACACCAACTGCGCTTTTACCGAAGATGTTGCTAAGCGCTACGAGGCTTACGGCTGGCACGTCCTAAAGGTCGACAACGGTGATAGCGACTTGGATGGCATTGAGGCGGCCCTGAAGGCTGCTAAGGAGGTTAAGGACAAGCCCACGTTGATCTGCCTGAAGACCACCATTGGTTTCGGTTCTCTGCAGCAGGGCACTCATGGTGTGCACGGCTCTCCCTTGAAGGCTGATGACATCAAGCAACTCAAGGAGAAGTTCGGCTTTAACCCCGAGCAGAGCTTCGTCGTTCCCCAGGAAGTATACGACGCTTACCACAAGAATGCAGCCGAGGGTGCCGCCGCCGAGGAAGAGTGGAACAAGTTGTTCGCCAAGTATGCTGAGAGCTACAAGGCCGAGCACGACGACCTTGTCCGCCGCATGAAAGGAGAGCTTCCCAAGGATTGGGCGAAGTCCCTTCCGGTCTACACCCCCAAGGATTCTGCCGTCGCCTCGCGGAAACTGTCTGAGACCGTCCTCACTAAGATTGCGGATATCGTCCCCGAACTGATCGGTGGATCCGCCGATTTGACGGGCTCCAACTTGACCAAGTGGAAGGGATCCGTCGACTTCCAGCCCAAGTCGACTGGCCTTGGTGACTATTCTGGCCGATATATCCGATACGGTGTCCGCGAGCATGGTATGGGTGCTATCATGAACGGTATTGCCGCCTACGGAACCCTCATTCCGTTTGGTGGTACATTCTTGAACTTCGTCTCGTACGGTGCCGGTGCTGTCCGTCTCTCCTCCCTGTCCCGGCAGCGATTAATCTGGGTTGCCACCCACGACTCGATTGGCCTCGGCGAGGACGGACCTACTCACCAGCCTATCGAAACTCTCGCGCATTTCCGCGCCCTGCCCAACTGCATGGTCTGGCGTCCTGCCGACGGCAATGAGACGAGCGCCGCCTACTATGTCGCTATGACTTCCAAGAACACCCCCAGCATCATTGCGCTTTCGCGTCAGAACCTTCCCCAGCTCGAGGGCTCATATATTGATAAGGCGACAAAGGGTGGCTACGTGCTCCACGAGGTTGAGGGTGCCAACATTACTCTCGTCTCTACCGGTTCGGAAGTCTGCATCTGCGTTGATGCCGCAAAGGAGCTGGCTGAGAAGCACAATGTCAAGGCCCGTATTGTCTCGATCCCCTGCTTCGAAGTTTTCGACACGCAGTCCAAGGAGTACCGACTCAGCGTCCTTCCGGACGGCATCCCATCTCTGTCCGTCGAGGTCATGAGCACGATGGGTTGGGAGCGATACACCCACGAACAGTTCGGCCTTAACCGGTTCGGTGCTTCTGGCGCCTACAAGGATGTCTACAAGGCAGGTCATCGATTCACTGATATCGTTAGGAGCAGCATACTAACCGACTTCACAGAAATTCGAGTTCACCCCCGAGGGCATCAGCAAGAGGGCCCTCGCCACCATCGACTTCTGGAAGGACGTGCCTAACATCCGCTCGCCGATCAACCGTGCGTTCCAGCAGCTCATCTAAAGAGAGGGCATACTAGAATGGGCATCCTGACTTTGATTCTAAGAAATTGGCAGGCATGTTCTTTGATGATTAATGGGTATATAGACGTTATAGCCACGAAATGATACGAGCCTAGAGGCCGAAATTAGAAGCCGTCCAGTTTTACAAAGTACTGCGGTGACCCAGAGATGCATTCATTTCATGTGTGACAATGGTGTGATCATAAATGCAAGGCCTTCCATAGGACGACCATGGTAAAGGAGCTATCGTGTCTATTTTGATGCTCAACGCCCCGTATTGTTCCGGATCTTACGTTGGATGTGACCACCACGCAGCCCTCAGGCAGCGCCATTGGCGACCATGGAAGAGCCGTAATGGCTCTGGTGCTTTTCCCGTCTGCTGCATATGAAACGACATGCCCAACTTAGTTCCTTGCCGAGCAGAGAGAAATCTGATGTCTGGGGAGTTTTTGGGAAGCCGCAAAAGGATGCCGTGACGTCGCTTTGGTCGCTCTCATCGCACGATGCAAACCGCGCCAGCCAGTCCTGTCTCTGTCCGTCCTGCTCTTCCTGCCCTCCGCCTGATTATCTTCAGCCATTGTATCCTGCACCACAGCGTGGAGACCGGGCGGCATGGCCTGTCTCTGCTGGGAATATATATAAGTATACATATATATAAAAGAGCAAAAGAAGGAAATGCGCACCCCGTCTTAATGACGATGTGAAGGTTAGCGGGAAAAGGGGGTAAGTGACCGAGGCACCGGCTACATGGAACCTGGTGGCTAAAATGATACATCCACACACACACACACACACACACACACACACACTGCATATATATAAGTAGTCGGTTGGAGCAACGAGGCGCATCAGAGATGACGTGAGTGTGACCTCCCTGCGGCCACCGATAGGTTGGTTTCTCTCATATTATCAATCCCCCATCCCGCGTCGCGAGCGTGGTTAGCTATATACGGCGATGCGGCTATGGGGCTGGCCGATTCGAATTGGGAGCCCCGCTCCAGGGGTTCTAGGTCTCCCATGCAGAGCACTCCTGCTACCTGCGTAGGTGGTGGTTATTTGTTGAGGCCCGAGATATCGGAGACAACATGGTTAACTTCTTTAGAGACCTCGACCCGAACCCCGCCTTTAACCCCGGGGGAAGGTCGAAAGCTCGTCCGGCCGCCCTTGAGGCTATCGCAAATACATCCTCCGCGTAATCTATTCATCAGTGTTGACGGGACGCGCCCGGCATGGTTACCATACAAATCACCGTGCTATAAGGACGAAGTAGGTAAGACCGCGGGGGAGCAGGGCTTTGCGAGGCCCTTTGAAAATCTCCGGGTGGACGGGAAATAGACCACATCGACCCAAAGACATTTGCGTACTGCCGAAGCAGGCCTGGAACCTGGCAGCGTAAAACGCCGTAGAGATAGTTCTCGCTCGTAAAGGTCGCTCGGGCCGTCTTATAACGCTAGTCTCGAGTGCGGGGTTGCACGCCGACCCTCGCGGCCGAACCCCCTCTGCGGCTACGTAGAGGTAACGCCATGAATACTAGGAGCCCTGGGTCTGTGAGAGGCTACGGTGCGGCCTCTGTTCCTCAGGGAGCAAGCACTGCCAAATCCTGCTTTCCAAGGAGGCTACCGCAGCCCCAGTGGTGCGAACATACGGCGCGTTGTGAAGTTAGAGCCGGTTGCCGAACTCGGAGACAGCCGCTCACGACAAACGTGACTTCCCTCCTCTTCAGCCGTGAGTCGTGCCAGAGTTGCCATCGCCCTGCCGACTCGCCTCTGCCCACCGCGCCTGCACCACCCTCCCGACGCGCTCGAGCCTCGCGGCTGCGCGGCGGGCATCTAGCGCCTCGTCTGCGCGAGGCGCCACCACGATGCCGACCAGCATCGGTGGCGTGTTCACGCCTTCTTCTTCTTCCGCGTCGCCGCTGTAATCGTCGTCGCCGACCCGGGCCCCAGCCGTCAGTTCCTCCTGCGTCTGGAGCTGCAGCCGCTGGAGGCGTGCCGTCGTGGTGCTGCTCATGGTATCGTGTGTCATCCGCTCCGGCTCCGGCTCCCCTTCTCCCTGCTCCTTGCCGTCTGCAGCACCCTCTGCCGCGGTATCTCCCCCGTCTGCGCCGTTCGCCCGGGTGCCAGGTCGCGTCGCTGCTTGGTCAGTGCCGCCATCGCCAGCTGCGCCGGGCGTCAGGGTGGAGGCGGAGGCGGAGGAAGCCGATGAGGACGACGGGCTCAGGAAGGACTGCAGAACCAGGGGACCGCCGCCGCCGCCCCCGTGCTCGACCATGACGCGCTGCGGGACGCCGAGGCCCAGGCGCGACGCGGTCTCGTGCGCCGAGAGGGCCGTGTGCGACAGCGAGGTCAGGGCGTCGAGCTGCTGGGCCGAGGCGCTCGCCGACGTGATCAGCGGCGTCAGAGCGCGGTCGGTCAGGTGGAGGGAGAGGTTGGGGTGTTTGGCTGGGAGGCTGGCCATTTTCTCGTTCGTCTTCTTCCGTGTGGTGGGTGGTAGTTAAAGAGGGGGAGGGAATAGGGAGAAGGAGTGGGGGAGGAAGCTCCGAGGTCTGCAGAGAGAGGCGGAGGTCTTGTTTAGGTTATTGAGATGAGGAGAGAGAAACGAGGTGGCAAGCTATGTTATATTCGAGCAGTGCTATGTATGTACTGTATGTAAGTGCTGTTATAGAGTAGAGCCGTCCGGATTTCTTCTTGTGTAATAAGGATGATCGGTCATGAAATGACGGAATTGGTCACAGGCCACGACTTGGGTCTATGACCACAACCGCAATTTCAACGAGCTTTCTTCGGTGTTAAGTCGGCAGGATGACGAAGGGCTTGGAGACTGGTAGCTCTCCAGGTGTTACAAGAGTACAGCCATAACTGGAGCGCTAACTTAAAATGGATACGCGTTCCATTAAATACCGGTTTCGAAAAAGCCCCATTGTTAAGTGCACGGATCAGAGCCGCACTTTGCCAACATTGAAGTCATGGCTGTGCCTCTCGTAGCCTCTGGAGAGATAGTACTTACCCCAGCCTGCCGGTACCTAGTTCGTGTTGCGGGGGGTTTCCGAGAGCAGCGGTATGTGGTACATATATACGTGTCGGTGTTACATAGATAGCTATGTAATCAACAGTCCTGTACTAAGTAGGCACCAACATACCTACAGTAGCACTACATACAGCTTCAACGGTGAGTGGATACCTAGTTACAATAAATGGGCTTTCGAGTTTCCTTGAGACACAACTCCTCCTCCCCAGCCGGCTGCCAACCGAAGATACGTGTGTCTGTCTCACTCAATTCTCTCACTCTACGAAGTACGCCCACAAAAGATTCATTTAATGTCTTGAGGGATTCCGTCTTGACTTGTATGCAACCCATGCCGTGACACTACGTACTTACTTTGAACAGAGGAAGGTCTGGAGGAGAGGTAAATCAGACGCTAATAAGAAGTTATGAATAATGCTAGTGAGATCGCTGGGGACGGCGCCGCCCATGGACCCAGCAACCCCAGTAGCGCCTCCAGGACTGTGCGCCGTCTTGTAAAGCTACCAGCGCGAACCGTAAGTTTACCCTTCTTACGTCTTTTGTATCGCTCTTCCGTTGTTCTTCCTCCGGCCAATCCTTCTTTGTCGTTGGAACCGTTCCGAAATTCCGCCACCGACTGATGACATGGTTCGGGAACGACAGAAGTTGCGAAACGGCACCTGGATCGTCCCTCAAACTGGCGAGCGAACGAGGCGGCAATTTACCTTGCGACACCCCAACCTCGAGGGTCCCGCCGAAGATGCCCGCCTACGCCCCCTTACCGAGGGCGAGACGGCCAAGGAGAAACTTCAGATGTTGTGGTACAATGTCAAACTCGTCACCGCCCTGATATGGGCCTGGTTAAACTCACCTAAGGGACGCGGCACCATCAAGTGTTCCATCGCTTATTTGATTGCCAGCATGGGCACCTTCTACAAGCCCGCCGCGCGGTTCTTGGGACCCCTGGATGGTAAACATATCGTCGCCACTATCACCGTGTACTTCCATCCCGCGAGGACGTTAGGTTCGCAAGTCGAGGCTGTAGCCATTGCTGTTGTTGCAGTATGCTACGCCATGTTGGTTGGAACCTTGTCCATGGCGACTTCGGTGCTTTTTGGTTCGGTGTGGCATCAGGTTGAGCTGTCGTACGCTCTGATCCTGATCGTTTTCATTGGTGGCGGCCTCGGCTTCTTAGGTTGGGTGAAGCAGAAGCTCAACAATCCTTTGGTGAGCGTTGGTGTCAGTATAGCATCTATTGGCATCATCACCATCGTGACCAAAGAAAACTCCGTTCACACCGGCGTCTTCGATAATCATAAGATCATTCAATCTTTAAAGATGCTGCTCATGGCGGCGACGATATCTACCGTAGTCAACATGCTGCTCTGGCCGGTGTCCGCTCGGCACGCATTGCGAAACTCCATGCGGACCGCATCCACCTCCCTTGGCGATATGCTCACCATGATATCTCATAGCTTTTTAAGCGGAGATGAGGAAGACTTCGCTTCAAAAGGCTTTACGAAGGCTTCGTCGGTCTACACCTCGACCCTGACCCAGCTAAATAAGAACGCTCGGGAATCTAAGTACGAGTACTATCTTCTCGGGATGGAGCAGATATACGCACACGATAAAGCCGTGGTGAAGTCGATGGAAAGCCTAGCACAATCTCTTGGTGGACTCAGAAGTGCTGCTAATACCCAGTTCGAGCTTCTCAAGGAGATATCGAATGCTAACGGGTGGACGTCACCGACAACCAGCATCTTCTCCCCTAGATTTTCACCGAAGTCCTCATATTCCTTCCCGGCTTCCCCAAAGTTCGCCCGCACCCGCTTCGGGAGCCTCTCCGCTATAGACGAAGCTCCCGACGAGAGAAGTGATCGCGAAGATGGTACAGCACATAGCGAGGAAACATCATCCGAAATTCAGACCGTACCGGCTTCGTCACTGAGAACGCCGTGTGATATTTTTGAGTATTTCATCGCCCGCCTTGGTCCGTCGATGAAATCTTTAGTATATACCATGGCAGGCATATTGAACAATCCGCCGTTTGGCGCCCCTGGCACGCCCATCGTTATCCAGGACCAGTTCAAAGAGAGCCTCTCAGAGGCGATCAGCCTCTATAATCAAGCAAGGGCGACTGCTCTGGGGGAATTGTACAGGACGATCGAGTTCGGAAGAACGAGGCCCGAGACAGTGCAGGCTGATTTTGAAGAAGTCGCCGCAGCGTGTGGACATTTCTCCTTCAGTTTACTCAGCTTTGCGGACGAGATGCAGAAATACCTCGATGCCCTGGATGATTTGAAGTATTTGGTGGAACAGAATAAAAGGAGTTGGGACTGGCTGAAGTTTTGGAAACGGATCAGCCTTAGGTCGAAGCCTAAGGTAGAGGACCCCGAACAAGATTCTCTAGTACAGCCGATCCGGCGCATGAAACAATCGAAACTCCCACGGGGCATTCCAGACACCATGTTAAAGCATCGGGATAGCCGCGCTTGGGATTTGGCTCGGCCCGCGCCAGATGAAGAAGGGTGGAAGGACAAGGTAGTCCGGATCTTATCGCAGGATCTCTTGAAATTCTTTAGATTCCTTGCGAGGGACGATAGTATGTCTTCAACCCCTTTGCCCGCACATGGCGAGTTGTTTACTGATTGGTCCATCTTATAGTTCGCTTTGGCCTCAAAGTCGGCATAGGGGCGACCCTTTACGCCATGCTTGCCTTTATTCCTCAGACTCGGCCGATCTACGCGCATTGGCGAGGAGAATGGGGCCTCCTGACTTTTATGATCGTGTGCTCCATGACGGTAGGCGCATCGAACGCCACCGGGCTCGCTCGTTTCACGGGCACCCTCATGGGGGCTGCCTTTGTCTTGATCAACTGGTTCATAACAGATGGCGAGGTCATCGGCCTTGCATTTCTCGGCTGGCTCGTCTCGTTCTTCGCCTTCTACATCATGATCGACCGTGGAAACGGACCGTTCGGCCGCTTCATATTGCTCACCTACAACGTCTCGTCGCTGTACGCCTACTCGCTCACGCAAAAGGTGGAAGACGACGACGATGACGAGGGCGGCGTGAACCCCGTCATCACCGAGATCGCCTACCACAGGGTCGTCGCCGTGACCATGGGCATTGTCTGGGGTCTCGTCATTTGTCGGCTGATCTGGCCGATGTCGGCACGCCGCAAGTTCAAGGAGGGGCTCGCGGTGCTCTACCTGCAGATGGGGCTCATCTGGAAACGGGGCCCGCTGGCGATCCTGCTGCGCAGCGACGCATCGGCGGCGCCGGCGAGCTACATGAGGACGGGCGAGCAGGCGGCGATGCAGCGGTACGCGGCGCATCTGCAGACGCTGCGGGCTGCCGCGCGCAGCGAGTACGGGCTCCGGGGGCCTTTCCCTTACGACGCGTACGGCCGCGTCATGGCGTCGACGCAGCGCCTGCTCGACGCCTTCCACGCCATGGGCCTCGTCACGCGCAAGCACGAGGGGCGCCTAACACCGGGCGAGCGCGCCCTTCTGCTACACACGGCCGACGAGCGCGCCCGCCTCTGCGCCCGCATCTGCCACGTCTTCCAGGTCCTCGCCTCGAGCATCATGCTCGAGCACCCCCTCACCGACGCCATCCCCAGCGTCGACAGTATCCGCGACATGTTGCTCAGCAAGATCTTCCGGTTCCGCAAGGAGCACAGCGGCGGCGGCGGCGGCGATGTTCTCGGGATCGGTGGTGGTGGTCGCCTCTCCACGGCCTCCGCCTCTGTCTCCGCCGCGACGACATCGCACGAGCAGCAACAGCAGATCCGGCACTACAGGTCCGCGTCCGACGGCGATATGGCCCCGTTCGACAACACCGCCGCGAGGGGCAAGGGCATCACCAACGGCATCACCAACGGCAAGCCGCCCTCCAGCAGCGGCAGCGACAACAAGGTCGGAGATGACGTCATTGTCGAGGAGACCGACTACGCCCTCCTGTACGCGTATGCCCTGGTCACCGGCCAGGTGGCCAAGGAGCTGAAGGTCGTCGAACGCGAGGTCGAGGGCTTGTTCGGGCGGCTGGGCGACGACGTGCTTCTGTTGCAGTGAATGAAGCCCCGTTTCTATGAATTGGTGAAGCCTTGCGGCTTTGCCTTTACGTTTTTCCTCTGCTTTATTTCGCCCACCCGCAACTTAACCGGAGCCGGATCCAGCGTCGCCGATGTCTTAGCCCCGTCCGTTGGCGGAGGAGAACGAGCTTATCAGCAATCTTACGTGAAAATGCGTGAGGTTCCAGACGCGGGGAGGGACAAGGAGGTGTATACGTGCACATAGTATACCATGCCGTGCTGTTACCGCGATTTCGCGGCCTGGACAGGAAAAGGGGGTAGGTGTACCGTTCCTCGCGCAGAGGAGCATTGGCGCCCCGGTTATGAAGGCGAAGTATATGTCCGGAAGGCATTTCCTAGAAATACCATCTCCGGGGTCGCATTATGTATTGCTTAATTATTATACTGCGCCAGTTCGGTAGGGCCCTTGGACGGAGGGCTGGGGAAATACGGAGTACGTATATGATATAAGATTCTTGGAAAGGAGACGGACGGAAAAGCAGACAGGCGCACCGTGTCGGAGTCGGGGCTTCCCCCGGGTTTCTTGGGACACGTATTATGTCAGGAGAGCTCTTACTTCGGGCCTTCGGTTCCGGGCTAGGTAGGGTAACGCAAAGCAAATGGAAGAATTTGCTTGGCTAGACGCCTATTCCTCGCATAGCCCCCGGTTTATTACCTTGGTATATCCTAGAGGCTTTACGACACATCACGAGGAAGAGGCGCTAGGTTGCGGGTGGGTTGGAATGGGGACGAAAATGAATAAATGGATTACTTGCTTGCTTGGCTATGGAAACGGCATATATAGCTAACCCAGACAGTGTAGATATCCCTGGCGTATGATATCTATATACCCGGCAATACCAGGCGATAGATCAAAGTACAGTGTTCTTGGCCTTGTATTGTAGCCCTGGCGACGAGCACCCCGAATGACCTTAGCACCGCTCCAGTTCGCGATACTTACTAGCCGTTTTTTCAGATTCCGGTTAACATCAACGGGACATGTTTACACTTCAAGACCTCCAAATGACTCCGACCCCTATTTCTGCACCTACATGCTTGTTTCTCAAGACATCACGCTCGGACGCTTTAGATGGTTTTGAATACTCGGCCAAGCATTTTATCCCCCTACCTAGCATGACCCCGAACCGCGCAAGACATAGATAGACCAGGGAGGCTCACACCACGAGAGTTTTGACGGCGAAAACGTGAGAAATGCCGCGTCCCTATGTAGCTAGGTATCAAGGCAAGTGACGTTCATATATATACGTACAGATACATATGGCCCCCTATCCGAAAACGCCCGCCCAGCCATGCATTCATCGCGTTCGCCTACCGAGAGGAAGGTCCGGCGCTGTCCCTCCCCTTTTCCGCGGTAAGACGGACGGATGATCCTCGGACGATGGTCGATAACTCTGCCCATCGACTTTCCGCTCGGTTTACTATACCCGGCCCGGAAAGGACTATAAAAAAGGTCTATCAAGGTATCCTACAAACACTCCGCCTAATCCTCATACCCGCTCTTGGCACCGATGACGCCCTCACTCCTGCCGCCCCTCCTCCGGCGTCCCATGACCTCCTTGGCCCAGCCGCTGAGGGTGAAGGTCCAGTGCCCCGCGACGAGCACGCCGCTGAGGACGTTGATGGCCTTGATGAGGAAGGCGAGCACGCTGTCGCGGCGCTCCTCGATGGTCAGCAGGATGGGCTCGATGTCGTACTTGAAGAAGACGCCCGGCACCATGCGGTCGCTGATCTCGTGCGACTGCTCCGTGACAGCGTACTGGTTCGTGAAGATGGTGCGCGCCGGCGAGGACCCGGAGTCGACGCTGTAGATGGTGGGCACGATCGACAGGAAGTACTGGAACTTGTGGAAGTTGGCGCTGGCCAGGTTGACAGTGCGGTCGAGCGGGTTCACGAGCGAGGGGTAGAAGGGCCCGAAGGAAAGCTCGTTGATGACGTGCGAGAAGTTGAATGCTAGGGTGCCGAATTAGTCTTCTGCTCCGCTCCGCTATGCACATCGGCGACGCCTGTTCGATCCGTCGTCTACACGCAGGAGGGGAGCAAGAACTCACCGCTGTGATCCAGATGTTCGCCGAACTCGGCATAACCGTGGCCCCTCGCCGTGATGTGGAAGTCGCCCTGGACCTTGTTCAGGTCCAAGCTGCCGTAGATCCTGCAGCTGTCGGGATTACCGCGAACCCTCGGGGTCTTGGCCCAGCGGGCCTTCTTGCGGCCCATGGCGACGATGTCGTGGACGTGCTCCTCGCCGAAGCCCTCCTCGTGGGGGTGCCAGCCGGCGTTGGTGATGGCGCGACCGTGCTCGTCGGTGCCGAGTTTGTGGATGCCCTTCGCGTCGACCCATTGGCTCCACATGGTCGGGTCCTCCTTGAGGCGGGTGGCGGCGAGGATGCGGTCGCCGGCGGCGTCCTGGACGTTGATGTGCAGGTCGCGGCACTGCATGCGCATGACGATGTCGAGGTTGATCTGCATGCTGTGCCCTACCCCCTTCTCGACGGCAAATGTGTGGCTCTCCTCGCCCTGCCACCACCGCACCAGTTCGCTCCATACAAGGATGCACGATATCACCGAGATGACAATAGTCCACTTGCCTCCGCCCGACGTCCGCGTCACGTACTGGGGTTTCGACTTGGCTGTTGAGGGGAAAGCTCACCGATCAGCATTACCATTCCAGATAATAAGGTAGAAAGCGATCCAGGAGACAGTATGGATAAGCGAGCAACTTACGAAAAGCATCGAAGGCCCGCACGAAGCTCCCGGAGTCGGGCTCATCGTCGTAGTGTGATTTCTCGTCGTAGCCGTTCATCATGATGGCCTCGGCTCTTGGCCGTATACGTCTGGTGGCCTATCTCAACTCTCCAAAGTTCTCCGCTGCAGAGAGTCTCGACAGCTTCACAACTTCTCCAAAGGCACTGCAGGCTGCCGAGAGGTATGTAGTCGCACGGCGCTAGCACCGCATCCGAACAAGCAGATCAAGCGCTTCCCTTTTATAACAATTCCGTACCGTACCTAGCGCAGGTGAATTGGTCTGTAGAGAGCAAATCCGGCACTCATGGAGTCGTAGTGGTAGTAACAGTCGGCATGGAGCGCAATCGAATTGTCCCCAGGGTATTGTATAGATGATTCGCAGGTCTAGAATCAGAATGGGGCTCTAATAAGTTAAAAGGACAACTTGCACCAAACAATATGATTCGGCATTGGGGCTGTTTTTGGAAACCCCCACCATCCCTACTAGAGCTAGTTAAGGGTCCAGCTCCAGGGTAGTTGAACCCACACATGGGCCCCCCAATTTCTTGGCCGACCAGAGCCAAACTTAAATAATTCATCCGCCTGCCTACATTACATCGCTTCTCTTCACAAAAGGCAGGCTGGGATATTGGTCGTATGTATTTCATGGCTTAAAGGCTTACGTTATACTATCATCTTTTACTATCCGAAAAGATAGAAGCTACATCTAATCATTTTCATTATATGTTATAGGTATGAGAACTCTATCCAGGCTGTTAATCCAAGAAACATTGGTCTACGAAGAGTGATAATGTTTGTAGTCGCAAACTTATGACCTTGCGCCAGTTGTGATAAGGGAATTCGAACTTAGAATGCCCAGACTACGTCGATATGAAATACGCCGTCTGCGTCGGGGTTACGGCGCCTGGATTATTGTGGCTATGGGCGTCCTCCCGGATGTGTCATCACGGTTTCATAGAGGTGTTTCTTGATATAGCAAGTAAGTCTGTCCCGAGAGGACGCGTGCTCTTAAGGACTATGGATGGCTAGGAGGTGCTTCCCTATAGACATGCCACAGGGCAACAAAAAAAGGGGGGGCGGAGGGATTACGATCAGGTAAGCGGACTGGACTACGCAGCTGGCCACACTGGCGTACTCCAGCTACCACGGTCCTGGATAACAACTGATCATCTCAGTTCTTCCGCTCCTGGCCTGTTCATTTAGCTGTACGGACGTATATGCGGTAGCGTTCTGCGTTCATCCCGCTTCTTATGAACCTTCCATAGAGATGAGACATTTCACAAATCCGAGAGCAGGTGGCTGATAAGTCTTAATAATAAAGGAATTCATGTTCCTAAAAGAGCCCTAACCCATCTGACCTCATAGCTGGAAAAACAATCTAACTCTGCTTATGACGAAAGAGCGTACCGTGGTGGGAGATTCATAGAGCTTCCTAGGTGAATATTTTTGTGTGGTCTGAAGACGAAGACGACGGAAGAACTGTCATCCACAAGAAAAAGATGCGGAAAACCGAAACCGAAACCCAAATCGAAATCTGAACGAAATACGGGCCCAGTCCTCAAGGGCGACCCTTATCCGGCGTATTTACCAACCAAACCGCCCTTAATAGAACCGATTCCAGTCTCGTAGGTGTCACACGCACTACATGCACAGCCACCACCTCCACCACCTACTTCCTGGCCACCATTTTGTGGTGCTCTGAGAGGTACTCCTCATCAGAAGCATCGAGAATGTCGTACTCCTCATCCGTCAGGAAGCCGTCCGACTCCTCAGCCCACTCATCATCCTCGCCACAGTCCTCGAAGTCATCCTCTGACTGCTCCAAAGCCGACGGGGCTAGAGCAGTTGTTCCTGTCTCGGCCTCCACATCAGCGCGGACTTCTTCATGGACGCTCGAAGAAGGGGACTCGTGCTCGAGCTTGGGGATGATCATTTGGCTCTTGGCCAACTCAGTGGGGACCTCGGGCGTGACCGCCTCGACGACCTCAGGCTCAGGAGCTGTTTTCGTCTTCGGCAAGGGGGCCGTAACTGTGACATCACACCATAACTTGTGGCCGAACTTAACGCCATCGCGAGTTGCCAAACGCCAGTACGAAATAACCCTGCCTTCGCGTTCGGGAGTGCGCATCAGGACCGTGAAGGGGAACTCCTGGCCAGGGTTAAGAGCATTGTAGCACACAGTCGACTCGGAAGCCGACACAAGCTCGTGGATACCAGCTGGATGGGTAGGGTCGACGGCGCCCATGTAATCGCCTCCGACAAACTTAACAGAGCAACCAGCGGGCCAGGGTACAGTGCCCTCATTTCGGAGAACCCAGGTTTGTTCGAAAGTATGGTTTGGAGGCAGAGCGGTACCATCAATAACCGTGTCATGCTTGAAGATAGCGACGAGGTCAGCCGAAGACGGCTTTTTCTCCTCGATCACTGGGGTAATCTCCGGCGCGACGACCTCCTTCTTGACCTCAACGTCCTCATTTTCCACTGAGGGGGCCGACTCCTGCTCAGTAGGTTTGACATCAACAACGGTCTGCACAGCGGTAGCTGCTATGCAGTCGCGGGACGAAGTAGCCGTCTCAGTAGGCCGTCTGCTCGTACGGTGACGAACGGTACGGTCACCCATGACGGGCAGACGCTGTCCATCCTCGTGCTCTCCAGTTGTTGTCACGCTGACGGAACGAACCGGGGTCTTGAACTTGATGAGAGGGTGAGTCTTGTTATGGGTATTAGCCGGGTTCGCTTCGCAATTAGCACAGAAGTCAACATCGTCGCAGATGGCACACTTGTAGCGGACGCCCATGATGTACTTCGAGCCACCTCGGGCGGAAGAGCACAGAGGACCGTCGCAGCAGATACCGAAATGGACAGCGCGGAACGCAGATCTTATGCTGGGGTTGGAAATCGGCTCGTAGATTGTCACGAAGCGATGGTTCGCGTGAACGAAGCCAGCATTCTGGTGGCACTCCGAGCAGTAGTCCCAGTCGGGGCAGTCGAGGCACTTGTGGCGGACACCACGGATGTACTTGTCGCAGCCATCACAGATAGCATTGTGAATAACATTGCGTCCAGGAGGCAGGCGAGAGGAGATCGAGTGCTCAAATACAGTACCTGGAACAGCAGCCGCAAATCCGTGCCTGGGGTGGTGGCCATGTTGATCCTTGAGGAAGCAGCTCTTACAGAGATCGTAATCGTCGCAAGTTGTGCAGTGCACGAACTCCCGTTCAGGCAATTCTTGGACACAGCAGTTGCAAGTTCGCGCATTGAAAGCTGTGCTCCAAGTCGGTGCCAGGCTCAGTCTCTCGCTAGATCTCGCTGCAGATCTGATGGGCAGGCTGAGAGCTGGAGACGGAGCCGGAGATTTCTTGGGCGCGATGTGCGTTGTGCTATTGCTAATTTGGCCATCCTTAATGGTTCGCTTGATGAGCCAGTGGCTCTCGTCATAGCACGTAATGCCCCGGTTGACGCAGTCCTGGCAGAGGTCGAAATCGCCATCGTCACAAGTGGAGCAGTGGAAGTGGGCGTCAGGGACGGCTTGATCACAGCTGTTACAACACACAGTGAACAGACGCTTGCAGCCCGGGAAGACCGGAGCCGACAAGGTGTCATCCTTCTTAGCAACGGCCTGGCACGAGGCTGGAGCCTGCGAGGCTGTAGGCTGCGGGGCTGTAGGCTGCGGGGCTGCAGGAGCTGGCGAGGTCTGAGAAGGCTCTCCCTCCCGCTTCTCGGAGGCAGCCAGCTCTCGCTTGCGGACGTCATTTAGCATAGTCGTGAAGGGCATCTGAGCTGCCGTCTTAGAAAATTGGTACTGATCGAAGGGTGGCAGACTGCTGTCCAAGGATGATGCAGACGGGGACAAAGGTTCCAGTGTAACCATTGGGGCGTCGCCCAGACTGTTGTCGAGAAAATCAATCACTTCCACACCCTCAGCATTCCGCCTCAGGTGAATTCTGGGCATTCCCCGTGATCGCCATTGGTGAATGAACTCAGGAAACTCCTCGGGAGCTTGAGGAGCGGCGATGGTATCCATGACTGCAGTAGAGACCTCGGCCGGAGTAGGTGCTGGCGACGGCGCTCGTGGGACGGGCTGTGCAGCGTCGTTGATCTCGGATTGGGACTCAGATTCATCCTCAACGGTGACAGGTCTAGGGCGGTTCGTGTCCTCAGCCGCAACCTTTTTAGTTACGCGAAGCTTCAGCTTCTGCTTGGCTTTGGCGGCTCGATAAAGCTGCTTATAGACAGCAATGTTCTTCGGGTCAAGAACAACATAGGCGGCGGCGGAATCGGAATAACGCTCAAATGTAACCTCAGCCCCAAAGGGAATTTGTAACAATGCGCAGAGCTATCAGGGACATCAGTTAGTTAATTTAGTCCCCTTGGGATTATCGGGTTCGGAAAGCGTATGAAGACACAAAGATATAATAATTAATCGCTCCGCTGAGGACGGCGGAGCCGATGACAACGATGACGAAGATGACAGAATAAGGGGTAGTTGGAGATGACGGGGAGATGGGGCGAGTATAGAATAAACTTACCTTGTCCTCCAGCACGTTGACATTTAGGTCACGGAGAGGCAGCTTGTAGCGACGGGTAATCCCATCATAGTTCACCTTAAGGGTGATGGGAGTATCAAGATGGTTGACGGAAGACGCCATCTTGCTGCAAGTAGATCTTTGTAATGAATAGCCTTGTCAGCATCGAAAGGATATGAATGAACTGTAGAATATGCAGGAAAAAAAGCAAAAGATGAAGACCAGGTAAGTTGAGGAGGGAAGGGATTGTAGCAAATGTAGGTGTTATGTACGTTTCAGGTCGCCACGAGCTGGTGGAATTACAGGCTGGGGGGGCTAGACAGGCAGGGACAAGGTACCGTGGTGATTGCCTATACCCACCCGGAAATTCAATCGGGGTCGGGCGTTTCTTATCTGGGGGAGCTCCAGTAGGTCTCTTGGCCTACTTTTAGGTACTTACATGAGGCGTAACGTATGTAGGTAGTGAGGCGGTCAGGTTTGAAGCCTTCAAGGTTATAATCGAGTTCGGCGACAAGAAGGCAGAGCCTGGCACCGTTGACCGGACCAGTCTAAAATGACCAAATGCTAAGCAGGGATGATGCTGAGGACGATGATGACGACGGTGATGAATGTGGGGTGTGACGGACGGCTAATAACTAGTTGTTAAAATGAAATGTGAAGGAGGAAGGTTCAGCGGAATGAATGGAACGCAGCGAAGCTAAAAGACGGAGATACGGTGGAAAGTAAGGTGATGATGAATGACAGATGCCTTGAGGAGGCAAAGGCGGCTCGGTGCGGCTCAGTTGGCAAGGAGATTCGGAAGAAAGCCAAACTGTAGGATGCCGAGGCTCTCTCGTTCGTTCTTACCTGAGCTATGATGGTTCTCACTTGTCAGCAGGGACTAGCGGCTGGCATCACTCTGCTTGTAACGCAACGGCCCGGATGCAATCAAATAATAACAAGCGAAGAAATGAAGAGGGGGAGGAAGGAGGATGGATTGTGTTGTTGGGCCTACAGTGTCGTGTTGTAGGTTTATGTTTATGATGTATTGCAGACGGCCAGGCGGGAGGGAATGCCGGCTGGCTGGTAAGTTGCCAGGTGTATTGTGTCTGTGTATGTAGTTGTTGTGCTGTTAGGTGTAATGAGGCACTTAGATGCTTCCTGGCTCTATATACATGTAGGTATCTACTGCATAACGCAGGCAGATAAGCGTTCGCAATCCCGGAAGGCCTAACTAAGGTAGGCAGACAGTTGCTGGATACGGAATGTCCTTGTGATAGGGTACATATGTATGTGATGTAACTGCTTAGCTGTGTGCACAGGTGAGTGGAGGCAAAAGGCTTGGGGGCGGGCGAGTGATGACGATGATTTATTGACCACTAGGATCGAGAAAGCTGGGATAAGCTAGGTACCAAGTATGATGTGTCTGCATTAGAATACCCGGTAAGGTAAGGTCATCGGTAGGTACTATTAAGTTGTACAGGTGTCAGGCAGATTCCGGCGAGAAGCGGGGCATTAATTGAGTTACAAAGACCACCACTATCCAACAAGTAAGCTTCATTCACGCAGATGAACCATACCGGGTAAAGCCGTTAGTTTACGTTATGTTGTTACTTGCCTAATAGTGCTGCTCGTAGTAGAAATGTATACCGTGGATTGCTGGTTGGCCACGACGAGATTTGCCGCTAACGTCCATCGATGACAGGAAGCTTCCTGCAAGCACTCGATTTGCCATCAAGCTGGTCTACGTAGACCCTTTTCAACTTTGGTCTCAGTTGTGCTTATCATTTCAATAGTATCTTTACCATCGAGCCAAATTCTCTCCGTGCTTTGTAATCTAGCTTGAGGACTGGTAATCAGTCATGAGTCCCCGAAATCCGAAGCTGGCTATATTTTTAGAAGACTCTTTTATTTGCGAAACCCAGGAGAGGAGAGGATATAGAAGATAACCTTTTTATCCTCATAGCTACATAGAGGGAGATATCATACAAGAACTTATAATCATCTCTAGGAACAGATTATCACTGCTGATCAGCCTTATGATCTACATGCGATGCTATGTATTGACTGTGGAAGAGTACAGATTGGGTACTTGCAGTGTCATCAACCTCGAGATGCCGATGTACATAGGTAAAGCTATCCATCGAAGATAGTAAGAGCCGCGGAGCCATAGTCGGTTTCCCAGTATCGAGGGGCAAGTTATAACCTATTGGTAGGTAACTCGCTTGGCCCAGAACTCGCAGCTATCTTGGCCTGGCTAGGCGGCCTTCTGACGCGACAATCCAGGCTGAAGCATAGAGTAGGTAACTAGCAGCGGGCAACCTGGACGTGAAAACCTTAACGGTGAAACGCGACTCTACGCCGATGTCCACAAGTTAAACCCAGACTTAACCGGCCGAGAAGAATGGAATGTCTCTTAGAAAATAAAGATCTATGAAACACCTAAAGGCAAACCGACATCTGACGTTGCTGATGTTGATGTTGATATTGTTGTTGCTAGTTGGTAGGACTTTGGGAAGGACGGCGCTCGGAAACATCTCTCTACCAATAAGAAAGCGTAGATTGGCAGCAAGCTAACGCGTTAGGTACTGTAGAGACAAAAGCACAACCTGGAAGTATGCATGCAGATAGGGGATGACAAATACCTGCCATAGGTATGTATACGCCTTATCATGGCAAAACAGACAAAGCGGGTTATCTGAGAGAAAATGCAGGATTTCTTAAATCGACAGAATACTTTGCTTAATTCTCCAGACAGAGAGACGAAATGCAGGGCTTGGTGTCGCCAATGACTTGCGACAGTTCGCAGCACGCAACTCTTAACGTTTTTATATAGATTGGGAAGGGTTATGTACGTAGGTATATAACCGACAAGCACTGGCCAAGAGGAGCAGACCCAAGGGAAGACATGATGTCTAAGTGACTTCTAGCGATGGATGAACGACAACCATAGAAAGACGCGGCAGACTGCAGGGCAGGTTGCCTAAAATGCTAAGGGCCGGAGTCCATGCTGCTTGTCATCGCACCAATCCAAATCGAAACGAAGCTCTTTCAAGTTATTATTACAATAGATTTTTACTATCGAACCAAGTACTGTAAACATATGTATGTATACGTCAATTCTAGGCCTCGAGGACGGATCCACTTAAGCCAGCGATCCCAAGCTTGAGAGCTCTGATCAGTCCCGAGCGCCAACCCACCCACCACTGTTCGTCAAGCCAATCGATTCTAGCCCTGGCCTGGCCTCCCTCTCCGCCTTTCCTGCATCTGAGCCTGAAGCTGTACGAATATACAGGCGGATACACATGCACACACACACAGCAAGCGCCTTTCGTACGATACCTCTACATGTACCTAGTAGGTAGTATCTCAGGCCTATAGGTACCTTACAATTCAATACTCGACCACTGGAACCCGCGAAGTCGCTATTGGTTGATGCTCGTCCTACCTTCAAGTTAGTACTGTAGCTTCCACATGCACATACTGCTCTGAGGTTCCTGCTCTCTCTCTCTCCCTCTATCACTGACTGTATTATACCTACCCAATCGGCCTTGAATCGACAGCATCATTTCCTTCGATGCTAACGTTAAGGACCTTCAAACTGGCTAATTATTTGGTAATTCTTTGCCCCCTCTCTCTTCGGGAATCGAGTCTTCTCTAACTTTTTCTTTCCCCTGCAACAGAATATTCCTCCTTCGGTTCATCATCACCTAGAGTAAAAATTAAGAAAGAAAGAGAATAGCCAAGATCGTCACCCCGGGCTTTGACGTTGTTCTATCATCCTGGTGGTTTTTAACTGGCCCAGATTTTTGTCCCTGTCTCCTTTTTTCTTCGTAACGTATTTGAGGTTGCAACTTCGCCTTAATAGTTTCTCGACTTGTCCAATTTATCGAGGAAGCCCGAGTCCAGTCAAGAGGTCCGTCCCGCAGTCGTTCTGGGGACTGTGTCGGAGGAAATAGGCACGTTGGCTTCTTCCACTTATTAATTCGTTTATTTTATCACCGACTCGTTCTCTTACTTTTCGCACCGCTGGCGGTTACTCGCCTCTCTTGCTTGTCTTCGTATCCTCTCTCTCCACTATCGAGGAATTCATCTTCCTTGGCTTGCAATCCATTCGCCGGTCCCGTCTGCCAACGAATCGACGCATGAGCTCCTCATAGATCACGACGCCTACGTCGTTCAAAGCTCCGCCAGGTAGCTTCAGCCGGCTCCGCTCCCTCTTCCATCTCGCTCTCCGATCCGTCCACTGCCAGTGTCAGTGCCCAGCTTAGCGCATCACTGCCCGCAATGTCCGACATGGCAGTCCCCGTCCGTCGCAAAAAGATGATAGGCCATCGCCGCCGGGTTGAGGACGAAGGCGAGGACGACGGAGGCATCGACCAGCTTGATATCGACGATGACTCGTTGACCGAGGGTTCCATGGCCTCCGAGGATCATGACCTAGCCGATGACAGTGATACTAGCAATGTCGATGAAGCATCTCCGACGACGCCCGCTCTCCGGAAATCAAATGGTCGAGGTGCTAATGGCAACAGCACTAAAAAAAGGACGCATCGCAATGCCCCTGGCACCACGGGTACGGGTACCGAGAAACCCGCGAAGCCGCAGGAGAACGCCATGAATGATACCGAATTCATGTTGAACGGCCTGAAAATTGCCGATACGCCTGAACCTGTCAAGGAACTGAGCTTTGAAGATGAAGTCACCGAACCTCCATCGAAGACCTCTGCCCCCATTGTAGTCAGCTCCGCCTCGGCTGCTACGGCCAAGTCTAACCAGGAAGTTCCTATCGAACGGCGGCGAAGGGAACACGATGAATACAGGCGGAAACGGGACGAAGACCCCGCCTTTGTGCCCAACCGGGGCGCCTTTTTCATGCATGATCATAGGCACGCCGGCCCTGCTGCCAACGGCTTTAGACCGTTCGGTAGAGGTGGTCGTGGCAGGGGCCGTGGGGGTATTGGCGGGCCCTTCGCTCCAATGAGGTACGTCGCGAGCATCAAGTGTGTTAGCATCACTCTTGGACTTTGCTGACATTCACAGTCAACAACTGCACAATCCCGCCGATCCTATTACGAACGCTCCCTGGGCTCATGACATGCATGAAACTGTAGCTCAGCCTTTGCCTGCAAGGCAAGTACGGCAACCGTTCATCGACGATGGTCCCCCTAACGGTGACGGTTACATTCCCACCTGCCCTAACAGCTCCAGCCCGATCAACCGACACATGGCCACGGAGAAGGTGCTGGGAAACGTGCAGATCAGGGTTTATATACCCTCGATGGAAGAGCCGGTCGTGTTCTCAGGCATACCAGTAAAGCAGTACACAAAACTGCCGGACCACCGACCACCCTTGCGACGCGATAAGCCTGTTCGCATCTCCCTACCAGACCTACCTCCTCGGTTCCGTTTCCCGGCCGAAGACAGGTCCTTTATCTTCATCCCTCGGGCGCTGCGTCCGAATCAACAACGGCTAAGGGGTAAGCCAAGGTCAGGTCTCGGTTCCATTGGCGGCTTTTCAAGGAGGACGAGCGTTTTTGGGGGCAGTTACTATGGTGGCAGCGTTTATTCTCCAAGTGTTGCTGCTCTGAGCCGTCGTTCTTCGATCGCACCAGATATGGGCAGGGACTTCATAGTGTCTCCTTCGGGTTCGGCCATCTCCCGACCGCCGCTTCCTCTCGACTCGGCACGACCTGTGGTCAGGCTACCTCCGCAGAGCCGACAGGAACAGCAAATGGCCGTTCCAGATGGGGCAGTAGCAGAGCAACCTGCCGAAGCTGTGCAGCCCACGATTAGTGACCTACCACAGCCTCAAACGCACCCTCTACCTCAGAAGCCCGCTTTCCACGAAAACCGGCCCGCATCCATTCCTATGCACCAGCCTCGGCCTCAGAAGACCGTATCCGTAGCAGACATCGAATCACCAACAGTGCAGCAGACCCAATCTCAACCGTATCAACAGGCATTTCACCAACAAGTACCTGTTCAGGTATCTAATGGCTTGGGACAGGATTCGCACGTACGCCATCCGTCTTATCCCTCTCAGCACTCCACAGGCACTCCGCTGTCGCAGATACCCGAGCGCGCTATTCATGCCGCTCCTTTCCAGCCTCAACCAGCTCAGTACGCCCAGCAGGCCTATTACCCGCCCTACCAGATGGGCCTGGCCCCACAGGCATATTATTATCCTCAACCTGGCTATCCTGGCACGATAGCCCCGTCGGCCGCTGCACCTCCTTTCGTCCCAGGGGTACAGCAGGGTCAGCCTCAGAGCGAATCCCCTGCCAACCAGCCCGGCGGACAAGCCCAGCCAGGTTCAAATCTTGTTGCCCAAGAAGTCAATGGCATGGTATACTACTACGATGCTTCTCAGCTAGCGCCGGTGTCGACATATCCGCCTTACTCACCTCCGCAGGGCTATCCAATGGCTGGCGGCATGAACGGCATGGTTACCAGTCCGGATGGTTACTACTATCCTCCATCAGGGCCCGGAGTCGTTTATTACCCGCAATGATTGGCATCAGCTCCGGCGATAGGTTTCGCCATTATTGATTTAATTCCATAGCTTCTCTTCCAGCGATGCAACCATCCTAATTTCCCCGTACTGAAGCACCATGCCAGACTCCTGACCTACTCTACATCGAAACATGATCTAGCCAACCGGCTTGGGTTCTCATCCCTGGATTGCCTGCGTGTCCCCGTCCCTGTAGTCTCATGGCTGGGCACACGAGGAACGCAGCTCAAGTTTAGAGCATCAGCAATCCTCTTACGCTGTCGGTGTTGGTTTTCAGTTCACGTGCTTCTTTTCGCCTCACCTACCGGGGATTCCATCTTGCACCGGCGTTTCTCGGAGTTTACGATCATTACGTACGTTTATGATTCACATGGAACGCAGACGAAGCAAGATAGCTAAGGGAGAGGAGGAAGGAAGGGACGAGGCAACGAAGGAAGGCGTGTGACAAGTGGCGGATAGTGCCGGTACGTGTTCGTTTTGAGGAAGCTAGTCGACCGACTACTATCATCATCAGCCCGAGTGAGGGTCTGGTGACGGGGAGTGCGCAGAGCAATAGTCGAAAGGTGGCCAGGGAGGGGAACGAGGTGGGAGGTAGATGAGGTAGCGCCGTACGACGGCTGAGGGAAGTAGGAAACCTAAAACATCCACCTACCTCCTATTTCCGGTTGACCTCTGATGCGACGTGTGAGTTCCTGCTTATGGGACGTAGAGCCGTTTATACACGCTGTCTCCTGTTTGTGACAAGGCGCAGAGACGCCCGCGCTCGAGGCACTTGTGCGTCCAAACTGCGATTGAGGCGGGGTATCTTAGGTAGCAGTTATCACACAGTAACCCATCTTCCAGAGATATCCACGATAGGCCTCGCTGAATAAGCACCAGCCGTGCTTATTAACCACTACAACTGAATGTGTGTATATGCCCCGGTTTCTGTATTATCCGATTCGTCCAACCGTTCGTCAAACACTCAGTCTCCTTCCCCTATTAAGCTGCAACCCAACTGTCCGGACACATATCTTGCTGTGGCTGCTACTGGCAACCTGGCTGCCAAGAACCCCACGCCGCAGGCACCACCTGGATGCGCCTTCGGTACATCTCCCCGGTCGTTCTGCAGCTGTTTGCTCCCCGGTTTCTTGTTCGATGGAAGATACCAAGAAGGCATTATGCGTATTTTTTTCCTTGCAAAACCTTGCTTAACTCTCTCCCGTGTTTTATGTCTAGTTGTACACAACCCCCCCCCCGTTTTCCGCAGAACCCAAGCCAAGCCCGGGGACCCTACGCTGTGCTCGCTCGCGCCACGGGAGCTTTCTACTTTTTATGTTATGTTTCTTGGGGCATTTGTTAGCAGCGCCAACCTCTCCGGCATCGCGAAACGTGGATCCTACAAACGAACAGCCGTATCATTTTTTTTTCAACCCACCCCCCTAAAGATCAGAAACCGACGGCTACGGGATTGGTTACCGGGAAGGGGCGCGGGGGCCTAGGGGGAATAAATCTATCAACGCACGCCGTTAGGCTCAAGACTCTCACGGGAGAGATATATTCTCTCAAGTACTAAATGACAACTACTAACTACACCGATGTCCCAGGGGATGCGGATGTATCCGAGGAGCAGCAGTCGCCTGGGCAGAGTGCCAGGCCCGGACTGGATAGGGCAGGGGAGGTCTACTCGCCGCTCAGTTGCACCGGTCATGGAATACAGACATACGTACCCCAGTTGTAAGACGGTAGCCTTGCGCGTTGGTGTCCTGTCGAAATTTATCTTCAGGAGTCTATCCCCGTCAATGCTTTAATGCCTGAGGTAGTCGTTTTGCCCTTTTGGTATAGGAGAGAGGTATATCCATGCTGTCTGCGTCAAGTGGATGCATACAGAAACTTGCCCGGAGGAAGCCGAGTGATGCCATCAACCCTTGTCGCGCGTTGCTAAACTGCTTGCTTAGGTACATTTCCTCGTGGCAGGCACTATGGTCGAGGAATATGTAGGCTGCTGTCATCGATGACGCTGGTTTGCTTCCGGTCAACCGTCGCCACTCGGGGGCCATTACCAAGGTACAGAACATATAGGGGATAAACGCCGTCCAACTCATCATGTCAAGTGATAGAGAGAAGGTAGAGTAAGAAATACGCGTATCACATTCTAGCTAACCATACAGAGAGCGACTCAAGCATTTAATGCCCTCAGTCCGGAATCTCTTAGGTGGTCATGTGTCCCTGCTCTGCTTCTTCAAACTGCACGACTTGTGTTTTCCCAGTAGCAACAATTTTACAGCCTGTCCCAACATCCTCCTTGATCAAGCACTCCAGACCCGGATTCAATTACAACGCGAGTAGCTCGATGCTGGTTATCCTCTCGCTGGCGGCCGAGACCTCAGGCAGCTCCAGGGTCTGCGTCTTCTCGATCTTGGGAACAGCGCCGAAGCGCTTGTTGCCTTGGTCCCAGATCTAACAGTATATAAGGTCAGCTCACTAGCTAGCAATCACATAGATAGCCTTCCTGGTAGTAGGGCGGAAACTTACAGCATACATGCTCTTCAGGACGACGTCGCCCAGGATGTCGAAAGGCAGATTCCCTCGGCTCTGGACGCCTCCGTACCAGCTGCCGCCCTGAATGGGAGCGAAGATTAAGTCCTCCTTCTGAATGAGGAAGTCCTTGCCGCCGATGTTTATCTTGGACTCGGGGAGTTCCTCCAAGGATAGGTTGCTCGGAACAACGTAACCTTGGTTGGAGTAGTCGTAAGTAGCCCCTGGGATCTTGGCATACAAGGCATCGACAACCTCGTCAGACATGAGTGCTAAGGATGTGCCCGTATCCATAATGGCTGTATTGCCGTCCAGTGACACCTTCTGGTCGTTAATTGAGACATATTCCGAAGGGACCGACCAGAAGCCCTCGGAATTGTCGATGGGGGTCCAGTGGATCTCTTCGCCCAGCTCCTTGAGCAGATCCTGATCGATGTATCCGAAAGTGAAGAAAGAGTCTTTATCCTTGTCGCGGCCGCTGTAGAATGCTGAAGTGAATAGCTCAGCCTCCTTCGGGATGTCTTGCTGCTTGATCATATTCTCAACAGGTGTGGCTTGCGGATCAGGCGTTCCGTGATCCGTGACCGCGTTGATCTTACTCCAAGCCAAGCCGAGCAGACCATCTCCGGTTCCCTCGCCGAATTGAGGGGATACCTTTGACGCGATCTCGATAGTTTGGTGCTCAACGGAGAGCCCACCGACGACAAGCGTGTCAGAACCAACGCTCCCGGAAGCAGTTGAGCCATCTCCGTACTATATCACAATTAGATCAGCAATGTCTCCATATGCGAAGTCTTGAGGACACAGAAAAGTCCCCGGAAATATCTGACGTGACTCGGACATTCTAAGTGATCCTGTATCGAACTACGTGCTCTCTGTAGGCGCTAAGAACAAAATGAAAAGGTTTTAGGTGCTAACCTGGATTTTCCATGTCTTTCCTGGAATCCCCTTGTAAGTAATCGAGTTCTTCGGGTCGAACAGGTTGTGTTCCTGGTGGTACTGCTGCTTCACCGCGGGGGATAGGAGCTGTGGAACATTAGCGAGTCTCGAGCAATCCCCTTGATAATTGAGCTAGAAAACATTGATAGGCGTGCTCGAGGCACGAGCAAATGTATGAAGAGACGGCAGCATAAAGATACTTACCCAAGTGTCAGCCGAACCTGTGTCCGGGTCGAGCATCAAATTCTGACGAGGAGTGCCAATAGAGACTTTGATAAGATACATGGAGTCATATTGCTGGTCTTCGGCGGTCACCTCGCCTGTCTGGGTATCATCACCTTCGACAAGCCTCTTGCGTAGGCGTCGGCCCTGATGGTCACGGCCACCCAAGACGGCTTTGATCTTCTCAGGGATAGTGCCAGCTTCCGGGGGCACCTCGACGTGGTGATATGGACCAGGTTTCGTGGGCTCGAAACCGAATCTATTGAGGAGGTAGACATAGGCCTTGGTACCGTGGCGTTGGTAGTTCTTGTTGTGGACCACCTTGATCTTTTGGAGACCATGTGTCTCTCTGTGCTTGTTCTGGGCGGCGAAGATGGCTTCCATGATGACTGCCCGCTATGTTCTGGGGTAGACCAAGTATCAAGGTACAGTATTGGGCGAAAGCAAAACGGACGCAGTGAATAAGCGGTTTCTCACAGGAAGAAATCGGATAATAAAATGATGTTGGGTAAATTCTTGAGTGTGTGGAGGTGGATAATGGAGAAGCAGGAGTTAGAGAGGGAATAAGAGAAGAGAATCCTCTTTTAAGTCTGAGGGTTGATTCATCTGAAGTCGTGTAATCACACAGAAGGTGCGGCGAATCATCAGAAGCAACTACCGCCTCAATCGAGGGCGGATTTGATCTGTCATTTCGTTCCGGAAGGCGCAAGCATCAGATATCTGGGAGAAGAGGCTGTGACATCGGCAGGTGCAACAGGAAGGAGTCACCAGGTTCCTCATGACCCTTGGTGCACCCTAAACTGAAACGAATGAGATGCGAATAGGGATAAGGTATATCTATTCTATCATGATATGTGCATGTCTTCTTTTATACTACGCTTGCTACTTGTGGCTCGATGCTTTCTCTGTCCGTTCATACCCTGACCATCAGACATTCGTTCGAATTACCCCTGATCGTGGTATCTCTACCTTCGGTGTAAGGCAAATCCCCAAGTGGTAGGTGGGTAGGATTTGGGGCAATTCGAAACCTAGCCGCCCGAAGAAATAAGTCTAAAGGATGCGAAGCCAGTACTGGATCTCAGGGGTAACAAGAGAAACCAGAATTTGCTATACCAAAACAGTGCTGGATTCAAGCTCACTCATCACCAAGCACAATGTCTTCATTCCTGCTGAGAATGCAGCAAACCATGCCCTCGGGGACTGTGATTTTGGTCGAAGATTGTGATTGTTAATGATTACTGCAACTCGGGTTCCTGACAGCACGAAGTCATAGCTAACGAGAATCCCAAAACTTTTTGCCAGTGCCAGAATGTCTACCACCTGGGCGTCAGTCAGTAATCAGTATCATAGCCATCATGTCACTAGCCGGAAGTTCTGACAAATTTATGTCGCCTTAGGCGCACCCACAGTCTTACTGCAAGCAAACAGATCACATACACGCACACACAAACAAACAGGCACCCTTCCTTCGTCAGACATATGCCATCCATTTATTGAATGGCTCCGATCTTATCTGCTGTCTCAATACCATTATCCCCGTCTTGCCGGAGACTGAGGCCTATTTTCGTCGTCCGCTAAAGTTACTGTCTTTTTTTCATAGCCTCTAGACGGGCCGCTGTGGCAGTCTAGGTACCAAAAATGTCATTCGCGGGAAGAGAAGCACAAGCTTCAGCGTAAGATGGAACAGTTATCGAGTTGCTGTTAGCAGAGAAGAACTCCGCAAGACCCGAAATCCCGGCATTGCAGGATCTGAGCCCAGCTGAAAGAGCTCAGACGAACCTCGCTGATATCGACAAACTGACTCTCACAATTCCCGGAGACCCGTACGGCAAAAAAGTACAAATGGGCAGGGAATGTTAATCACCTCGAGGATAACAGGATGGTAAGTTCATTTTATCACTTACGCCTTGTTGGTTCTTCATTGTTCGCTTACGGGACATGGGGTCCTCTCATGAACCGAATCTTCGAGCAACTCAACGCCATCATCCAGACCGAGAACGAGACGGTACAGCGGCTAAAAACCTTTCTACATGGAGTCCACAGCCAGGGAAAGAAGAAGTTGGCCGCAAAGCTCGAGGAATAGACGAAAACCCCTTCAGTCGTCATCCAGGATGATGCCGAACGGCTTATCATCAGATGCTACATTGACCAGAAAACTCACTGGACTGCCTCCTAATTGAGATCCGAGATATAGACGTCCAAGATAATGGCTCCTTCGAAACACAGCAGTGGAAGCAGTTCGACCGGCAAGCCGAGACCTGCCTTGGGGAAGAGGAAGTACCATCCCGCACGATAAAGTTCATTATCGCTCAATGGCTGAGCGCTCCGGCGGGTGAAGTTAAGCAACCTAGCGAGAAGTCGATGTATGAGCTTAGAACCAAGGCCCAAGAGAATTACTGGATGCATATGAACCAGGCTGAAAGAATGGCTGTTCGTTTCCTATCCCAACTGGACACCCCGAGTCTGCGCGAAGCGTTCGGAGCCATCGAGAAGGTTTGGAGACCAGGTTGGGAGAAGGAGCGCTTTCATCCTGACTATTTCCGTCAATAAACTTGATAATATCATATCCAAACAGCTACTGCCGCTTTACAACGAAGACATCATTGTTGCAACCGATAAAAATAGAGAGACTCTGTTTGCCAGTATCGAGAATCTGCAACAGCGTCTCTGGGGACAAAATCCATTGGAACTACAGACTCGGTTTGTCGACATGTGGGCCCATCTTACACCCCTGCCGCACCCTGAAACCAAGAGACATCCAGTAGACAACTATGTGAGGAAGCTTCATCCCTACTTAGATATGGCGAAAGTCGACGTAGTCGGATTGCAAAAGGCCCGGATGTGCATAGCGCACTGCGGGACATGGTGCACGCCGACCGACCATGAAGGAATCCAGCTATACCTGACGGAGGACGCTGTGTTCAGCCGTAGTCGGGAACAGGGGATTGCGCAGAGCCGATTTAGGAACTTGTATAAGGGGGTATTTCCTAAGGCATCCAAGGCGATCTAGTTTCTGCTGCAAGAACTGGATCCAGAGTACCTTTCCGATTGCCGCGGGATCTACAAGGCATTGCCACTTGAAAACAGGATTCACTGTCGGGACGACGGCGGGGAGCACCTCACCCTCTATGCCCTAGGCATTAATCCGCATACGATGCGACACGCGGGCATGAACGACATACGAAATGGCTACGCGGGCCTCCTGACGTTCGGGGACTACGAGGGAGGAAACCTCTGCCTGCCCCAGCTCGGATTCAAGGTGCCGTACAGGCCCGGAGCTTGCGCCATCCTGCGCGGTGGCAGGATTCAGCATTTCGTCTCGGACTACCGCGGCGAACGATACTTCGTCGTAGGCACGAACCACGAAAAGGCGAAACGACACGCATTTCGTCTACTCGGGCGTAGTGTTCTCCCGGACCCAGTGGACACGGAAGAGTTAGAGGCGGATTGGTGCGTGAATGATCAAGGAAATGATGACGACGAGGAGATTACCTACACGAATGAGGAGTTACACGGCGCTGGTGCCCTCCAGGGTAGGAGCCCATAAGAAAGCACAGACCCAGGATTTTATCTGAGTAACTAATAGGGCAGCTGGTGAAGGTGACGAGAGGGCTAGGCCAAGCTGACGGTCTTAAAAGCCTTGCTGCATTGTCGGCAGGCGACGGATGCGGTTTGGAGAGGGGGCCAACTGTAACCGCAAATAGTTTCGAGGATGTTCCTTTGTGGAGTGTCGTGTATCGTGTAGGATTAATAACAAAACTTTCCTCCGCCTTGAATATACTCGTTTCCAATAAGGACGTATCGAGCACCCCTTTACCCGCTACAGCCTGTTAAATTTCTCATAAACCTCTTCCATAATTATCTCACTTCTCGCTCATATCTGTCCATAAGTACAGTAAGGCGCAGAGAACTGGCGTCTAACATCAAACAACCACATTATTACATATTTCTGCTCCATGTCTGCTCCGGGATGAGCTCGAGAAAGGGATAAGCTATATTAAGGACCAAAGAAACCCGATAGAGCCTAGACAGAAGAGCATCTTGAAAGGATCTGGGAAAGTGCGCCACTTTGGGAACAGACATGTTACTCGGATGTGTACCTCTAAGCATTCTCCCTATGGCTAATTGCCACGGAGCATTTCTCGGCAAGCCTTGATGAAACTCAACCATGCAAAGACAGCATTGCTCGGGTTGGCGTGGTCCAATAAACGCGTCACATGAGCGCCGATGGCTGCTGATCTGTGGGTTCTCGCTTTTCTCACGTACCCAACTTCACCCTTCCAAACATGAAGCCTCGGACTCCGTTACTTATCCAACACTCCTCGTCGTCCACCAACGAACTGGCCTTGACGTTCTGCTCCGCAACGAGGCCCCTGCTCGTGTTAGTTTTCCGGGTTAAGGGCCTAGCGAGGCGGGACTACCGCTTACCTTTCGAGAGCCCACCTCCTCGTGGTACCGTCATTGCCACCACTCCCCTGGTCCGCGGTGTACTCCCGGGGGACGACCGGGGTCACCCACTTCCCGTCCCGCCAGAAATAACAAGTCGTCAGGCTGCCTTCCATCACCGAACCATCCTGGTCGTTGAACAGCAAGACCTCCTTACGGTCGACGGGCGCGAGTCCGGCTCGCGCCCGCGCCCCGTCGTACATGGCGCGGCGGGTGGTCTTGTAGTGGGTGAACTCCGACTTCGCCGTGTGCTGGCTATCGACCAGGACCTCGTACTCGGGGGTCTTAAACGGAGCTCTGCCAGACCCGGTCTGGGCAGAAGGGCCTTCTTGTCCCGGTCTCGGTAGGTATTCCGGGAACAGGTTGTCCAGGGGCGTCTCGGCGACTGGAGATTTCTGATGGCTCAAGACCCCGTCCCGGCTCAGCTCCACTTTGATCCGGTGCGGCACCCCTGCGAGATCCGCGACGACGCCTTCCAGGTACTCCTCGAGCCTCTTCAGACCTTCGTCGCCGGCGATAACCTCGATTGCGGAAGCCCAGCCCCAGTGCGTAGCTGCTCGCTGTAGGCGATCCCGGTGGAAGTCCAGCATGTAGAAGACCGAGGGCTTCTGGTTCCACCCCGCGTCGGTGATGCCTTCATGGGGCACTCTTAGGAGCGCCGGGTCATACCGGAGCGAGGTGAACAACCGGAAGTCTTCCATCCTGGCTCTGAGGCTTGAGTTCGTTTTGAATGTTCGTTCACTGCACTATCGCTTCCGCATATGTCCGTCAGCGGGCAGCGGGCCTTCGCAAGTGCTTATAAAGCGGACTTATCCAAGAACCCCGATTGTAACTTGTGGCACTTGGACAATATATCGTCTATTGCCCTGGAGACAGAGCACTTCGCTCGATGGTTTCCAGTTAGCTAACAGTTCGGACGGTGCTATTGCCCTTACCACCGTTAGGTGATCGAAGTGGATAGAACATGTTGTTGAGGCGAGACTTAGGAACATACAAAGCAATGCAGCAAAGATACTCACCTACCTATCTAGGTAGGTACTCACAACTCATTAAGGGACGAGCATCTTTGGCTCAACACTTCCTTTCCCCATATATACTTCGCTTAAGTGATGTATCTTGCGGTATAACGTTTTGAGGGACCTCGGGCATAAGAAGTTCTACTCTCCCAGTTTCTACGCCGTAACAAGACGTGAAATGCTTATATCCGTATATTCACGTATCCATCAATGTATCTAATGACGGGTAGATATACTGTATGTGCGTATCGGGCATTACTTAAGTGATCTCATACACGGCCTACGTAAGTCCCACATATGATTCTCCCGGTGGCAGGGACGAAGACGCCGCGCAGCTCCAGTAATAATATCTTAATTTTTTCGCGTGCATCTAATCAACACCATCTTGGACGTCGTCACCGCCCAAGCCAACAACACGACACTTTTAATCCCTATCACCCTTTAATCCCGGTGATATCCTCTTGTTGCCGGAGAAAGCGGCCGGTTCATACCTTTCCTTATTGCACTTGTCCTGCCTTCTCCCGAGCCGCATAAAGTTGAATATGTCAGGTGCTTCAGCAGCTCCACCCAGAGTCCCAGTGTCCCCGCGGGCGCCCGTGGCCATACCTGTAGAATCCCCTTCGGTTTGGGATCGCATCACCAATTGGGCATCCGAGAACAAAGCCATTGTATACACTATTGCCGGTGTAGCTGTTGTTTTCACAGGCGCAGGTGTCGTATATTACTTAAACAGCGATTCGGTAAGCATCATGAGGGGTGAAAGCCCCCCCCGCCCTCACTCTGTTGCGGCCCAAGTCGACCACATCATGGGGTTAACATATTGTTCCGCTCCCACTAACAGACACTGAAGGCTTCCGCACAACCACGACTTAGCAAGAAGGAGCGGAGGAAACGGAAAGACGCCGAGCGCCAAGCAGAAGCCCAGAGAGCCGCTGCCCCCTCACCAGACTCCAAACAGAAAGCCGCAACGGTAGAGAGCATCGATGAGCTTCCCGAGATCGATGAGAACACTGTCACCACCTTTACAGAGCAGCAGCGCAAGGAATACTCTCTCAAACTTAAGAATGCCGGAAACAAGGCCTATGGCAGCAAGGACTATAATCGTGCCATCGACCTTTACTCCAAAGCTATCCTGTGCAAACCCGACCCTATCTTCTACTCCAACAGGGCTGCTTGCTACAATGCCCTCGGAAGTTGGGATCGGGTTGTGGAGGATACCACCGCCGCTATCAACCTCGATCCTCTCTACGTGAAGGCCCTGAACCGAAGAGCCAATGCCTATGAACACCTCCAACAGTTCAGCGAGGCGCTGCTCGACTTTACTGCGAGCTGCATCATCGACGAGTTCAAGAACGAATCCAGCGCCGCTGCCGTTGAGAGGTTACTCAAGAAGGTTGCAGAGCAGAAGGCCGAGGACATCTTGAAGTCTAAGGATCCCAGCAAGCTACCGAGCCCGACATTCGTCTCCAACTATATTCAGAGTTTCCGTGAAAAGCCTCGGCCGGAGGGCCTAGAGGATACGAACGAGATCCCAGAGGACACTGGAAAGGGACAGCTGCAACAGGGTCTTCAGGCGATGGACAAGAAGACGCACGAGGCGTACGAAGAGGCCGCGACGGCTTTCGAGAAGGCGCTAGAGCTTGGCGGGTTGGACGAGTATGAGGCTCTGGCCTACAACCTGCGCGGTACTTTCCGGTGTCTGAAAGGCTCGCAAGAGGAGGCCCTGCTCGACCTGGATAAGAGCATTGAGCTGGATCCATCCATGACCCAGAGCTATGTCAAGCGGGCGAGCATGCACCTAGAAATGGGTAAGTTATGACGGAGCTTTAAAGCTATGAGATGGGTGGGGATGTGAAGACTAAACTTTCCACAGGCGCTCGCGACAAGGCTGCTGATGACCTGGAGAAGGCGATTCAGCAGAACGACCAAGATCCTGATATCTACTACCACCGTGCCCAACTACATTTCATCCACGGCGAATTCCAAGACGCCGCCAAGGACTACCAGAAGTCGATCGACCTAGACAACACGTTCATCTTCTCTCATATCCAGCTCGGTGTCACGCAGTACAAGATGGGCTCAATAGCATCATCCATGGCTACCTTCCGCCGAACAATTAAGAACTTCGAGAAGGTGCCGGATGTATACAATTACTACGGCGAGCTGCTCCTCGACCAGGGCAAGTTTGACGAGGCCATCCAGAAGTTCGACACAGCGATGGAGATGGAGAAGCAGACGAAGCCAATGGCTATGAACGTCCTGCCCCTGATCAACAAGGCCCTGGCCCTGTTCCAGCAAAGAAACGAATTTTCCGAGGCGGAGAAGCTCTGCGACGCCGCCCTGATTAGTGAGTAATGCCGGCGATGATTCCCCTAGGGCCACAATTTCTAACCGTCAATAGTTGATCCCGAGTGCGACATTGCCGTGGCTACGATGGCCCAGCTCTTGCTCCAGCAAGGCAAGGTCACCGACGCACTCAAGTATTTTGAACGAGCCGCCGAGCTGGCCAGGACTCCCGGAGAGATCGTTAACGCCCTCTCCTACGCCGAGGCTACCCGGACGCAACTGCAGGTGCAGGAAAAGTACCCGCAACTGGCAGCCAAACTGCAGGGCATGGGCGCCGGCGCGTTTCCCGGCGGCCGCTAAAGTACTGATTCGTGTCATTACACTTAATTATAGGGAACGATTCTGTACGTTGGTAGGTGTCACACGCGTGGCAAAAATTCGGTGTACGGGGTATCGGGCGAAGGTAGGGAGGAAAGGGGGAATGGGGCTCTGATCTGGCTATAGAGACCGGAGTGACCTTTTCGCCTCCCGGTCACGGGATGCGATTGCATTGACACTCTTGACCGACTTGACTGGCCGGCGGAGATCAAAGGGAGGGGAATAGGGGTAAATGGGGAGGCCGGCACGTGCCTGGGCCGGCCGGCCCCCGGAACTCTGTATATACAACAAGGTAACCTCCGTAATACCTTCCCTCTCTCTCTCTCTCTCTCTTCTACAGTACGTCGGGTACGCATTGCACGTATATGTATGGATATGATGTTGGTATGTGTATGTATGTACATATAACTGTAAAGTAACGAATCCGGAACAGGGGATGGAGGGGAGGGGGAGTTCTGTCTTTGGTTTCCCCACTCCTATCCTTTTTTTAACAACCAAGACCCGGAGCCGGCCCGACGGTTCTCGGGTTCTGGCTACAAACACACTTAGGACTCTGCTCGCTCGCTCGCTTGCTTATGCGGTAAAAAGAAACGAGATCCAACCGATGCCGGCGGCGGCACGAGGCGCCATAGATTGCCGGCTCTTCGACTATACATATGCTTATATGTTGGGAAGGTCGAGGTCTTAACTACTTAGGTATCTTGGATCGACAGCCCGCAGCCCCTTTAAGTAACATAGCAAGCATGGGACGTCCGGTAAGAAGAGTTGGCATTAGCCATAATAAGCTACCTCGGACGACCGAAAGACACGTCCCAATGCTGCCGATTATATATTCCGAACGAATATTCTTTTATTTTTTATTTTTTAAAAAGAGGTCGAATATTTATAAGCGTTTACCATCCATTATTCCGTAATCTAATCTCATTCATAGCTAGCCTTTATTATCCGATTTAAATTTTTGGCTGTTGATTGCAAATATTTTATCTACCCAGGGATGTAGGACAGGCAACATACGTCTACCTATCTTCGTAGAAGTCCATTTCATATCCGCGAACGAGGTCTCTCGTCCGACCATGATGTCCAGTCGTCCCACCCATCCATCCAGTATTCAGTACCGGATCATCGAACCTTACTCCCTTTCCCTTTCGGATTCCATTCCATCGGTCCGACGAGAGAACATACATGCAGATGTATAAGCACGTACGGCAATGATCGATCCCCGCAGAAAGGAGGCTCCGAACCGGCAGTCACACACCTCATCAGCATCATCGTAATCCTCATAACCATTCTCATCCTCAACGCCATCAAAATAGTCGCTCGACAGGTTGTCTGTCGAAAAGGCGGTACTCTTCGTCACGGAAGCCAGTGAGGACGGGATCGGGGACGCCGTAGTCTATCCCCACGCGCAGGGATGTGAAGCTCCAGGAGGACACGCCGGGGCGCCACCGCACGCGGAGCGCGTGGTGGTCGTCGACGAAGGCGAGCGCGCCTGCGTCTCCGACCTGTGCGAGGTCGACGCTTAGGGGGCGGCCGGACTTGCGGACGACCGCCCAGACGTGGCCCCCCTCCAGCAGCGCCAGCGACAGCGACGGGTAGTGGTACGTGATAAGCACGCCGGGAAGGAGGCATCTCAGCTCCGGGGGCTGCTCGTACGGGTCCTCGGGGTCGACCATGGCGGCGTCGTCGTCGTCGTCTTCGCGGTCGAAGTCGTCGCCGCCGAGGTCGTCCTTGTAGTACAAGTTCCCGTGCTGGTCCATGAAGGGGTAGAAGTCGTCGTAGCGGGGGCGCGGGCGCAGGCGCCTACACTCGAAGGACAGACCAGCCACCTAGATTCTGGTCTGCCTGTCGCTGCCGCCGCCGCTGTTGGTGGTTGCCGTCGCCGTGGCCGCGTGGGGTCTAGGGACTGCCGCAGTCGTAGTCGCGGAGTGGCTAGGGGCTGCCGTCGCCGTAGTCACAGGGGGGTCAGGGACTTCCGCTGCCGTGGTCACGGGAGGGCTAGGGGATATCACGTTCAGTGACTCGCGGCTCTGAATGCTAGCGCTGCGGGGGCTGGCCGCCATCGACGCCCGGAGGCTCGTCCTATTGCTGCCGGAGAGAGAGCGGGAGGCGTCGAGGCTCATCCTGCTCATCTGGCTCGCCATGCTGACGCCCGTGCCCTTCCTAGACCTCAGGGCCTTGGCCCAGCGCTCGTCGTCCTTGATCGGCGTGGCGCCGTCGCCCTCGAGACCCAGCACCTCCATGAGCTCGGGGATCTCCGCGTGGTCCCGCGTGGTGCGCATGCGGTGGCACCAGGTCACGCGCTTCTCCTCGACCTTCTCGCTGGCGCTCGTGTTGGAGGCGTCGTCCTCGTCGAGCGGCCCGGCGTCGTCGGCGGGGCTCGAGATCGGGGGCTCGAGCGACATGGAGGCGGGCTCGAAGAGGAACTCGCCGCCGACCTGGCGCTGGTCGCCCATCTTGGTCGCCAGGCCCGTCTTCACCTGCTTGAGCCCCTGCACCACGCTGGAGACGACGCTGGACGCCAGCGACTTGTTCATGTACGCGGGCCTGGAACCCAAGCTGAGGGTGCGCACCATTCCCAGCTTGTTATACAGTCGGCGGGTCGGGTCTGCGTAGATGGGGAACGGACAGCCCGTCTCCTTGTGGTAGGAGTCGATGAGCTTTGGTGAGCCACAGCCGATGACAGCGATGAAGGTGCTGACGGGGAGCTGAAGGAGGGCTTCGGGAGTGATGGAGGCGGAGAGGGTGCGCAGGTATTCCTGGCAGTTCTGTGGTAGGAGTTAGCCACAAGTTTAATGATTCGTGTATTATACTATATACATATAAAATATATATAGTGAAGTGATGATGCTGAAAACCGGAGGGGAAGAATGAAAGGAGGAGTAAATCAAAGAAAGACCGAAGTGACTTACGCCGCAGAAGAAGTGGCGGACGAAAATAATCAGGACTCGCCGAGCGACATTGCGACCAGCATAGAGGCTTTTGAAGGGATGTGACCTGCCATAGGCATCGAGGACGGTGTAAGATTCAATCTCGCGTAGGGTCTCGAGCGAAGGCAGGTCGTTGTTGGTCTGAACTTCGCCCTGAAAGTCCAGGGCAATAATGGGTTCTTCGCCGACAGCGGCAGCAGGAGCGAGTGAATCGGCGGCGGCGGCGACGGTGATAGCGGGCTTGTCTGCCGCGGCAGCTGATTTCCTTGGTGCTGCTGCTGCCGCCGTCCCCGACTCAGCGGTGGCGGTGGGGCCGTGTACGGGTGCGGGTGCGGGTGCGGCGGCGGTGTCGGTGGCCTGATGGACTGGTTTTCGCTTGACGGGTGCGGGGACGGCGGCATCATTCGTTCTCGGCGACGTACTCCTGGGAGACGGGGTGTCTCTTGAAGGAGCCATGTTGATCTCGCTGATGTGCTACGTTGTTACTTGCAGAGTTGGTAATGGGGAGGAGGGAGTATAGGTGGGGGAACAAGTGGAGGTAGTATGGACTCAGAAAGGTCGGCGATGTGGCAGACAGTTAATTCTTTTTCTTATGAATGTTCGGAGGTTTCTCCGGGTGCCCCTTCTCACTCGTCCGAATTCTAAGGGAGGACAAAAGCCTCAAAAAGAATGTGGAAGAGGGTGACGTGATTGTAAATAGCTATAAAAGTTGAGGTGAGACCCAATGTGATTTACGGAAGCCAGCAATGGCAAACCTCTTGGCACATGCCAAGGACAGGGATCGTTAAGGGTACTATGGGTACTAGGATACTACTGTATGTACTGTAAGTATAAGTCACAGAGGTATATTTAGCTAGTTATCTCCACCCGCTCACTATCTCCCAAATACGGTTACGATGTAGCTCTTTATATAATTTGTACGCGAAATACCATGAGGGTAACATCGATTATCGTAGAATGTTCCGCCTTACTATTTTATGATAGACTAACGTGATTTAACGCCGTTGAAGCTATTTACGTGTTTTTTCAATGGGTATTAAAGCCCTGCTTGGATATGTTAAGGAACAACGCCTTTTGCTTTCCTCGCCATTGTTCAAAGCTGCCGGACGCCTTGAACAAGCGGGATAAAGCATTGCGTTAGGTGGTAGGAAACAAAGCAAACGAATTGATTCAGGTATTTTTGCATACAAAATGTATGAGAAGAAACATGCTAGCTTTTAGGGAATCGTGTGGGGCGGTGGAGGTAAGTAACTAAATATACACTTGCGACCTGTACCTTTAAAAATGGCGGGGCTGCGGGGTTGTAGGGACGCAAGGTCTTGCATGCGCCTTCTGCTTTTGAGATGCCCGAGGCCAATCAACCCCTCCAGCATCTTCAAATATGAAGTCCAATAAGCCTTCCATCCATCCGTTGCAACATGCCCGTTGATCACAACCGGGCGCTATTCTTGTGACTCACTAAATGGATGCTAAGCGCTTTGTTATGATAGGTGTTATTCCCTGACATATAACGAGGACAAAGACTGTCCCAGAGAAAATAACGCCAATTGTTATATTCTCTACACAGTATAAATGCTATTTACATTGCAATCATTTTAACCAGCATTCACCTAGGAACAGACTACTTTTGACGAGCTATTATGGGTACTGAGAATTAGTGGGGCTTCACCTAATTAACCAAGTTAGACTGCAAGGCTGAAAATATAAGGAAACATGCAAAACTTGCTCCTAATGGTTAGGGTTCGTCACCGAGCTAACATAGGAGATATTTGCAAACGAGTGTGGATTAGCGAGCGATATCTACTGCTACTACTATCTCTAACTGTAACGTGATTTCCTTTCTTACGACTCGCCAGAATGCCGTCGTCCACCAAGACGGGGAAGCCTTGGCAAACCGACGTCTCTTCTGCAGTCCTGATGCCCAAAACGGGGTCGACGAAGTAGTTCGGCGGCTGACGGTGGCACGGCTCAATACCGTAGCATGTGGCTTCATTCAGACAATGAGTTCTGTCGTAGCAATTCGAGAGCTTGCGATGCGTTCGGACTTTCTCACCTGCACCACCGTCTCCAGTCTTCCACCTAACAAATTCACGACTAATAAACATTCTCCTCTCCTCAGAGCTTACGGTGCGACGTCGGGTAACCCCGGTGAGGACCGGCGCTATGCTCGCAGCGAGGCTCGAAGCCGAATCATCCCCTTTACTGAGGCGATTGCTAGCATACGTTCCCGGGTGACCTGTCAATGACAGCATGGTCCAAGATATGCGGGGCCTTGGCCGACACAAGGTCGTAGGGCCGTTCCGAGGCGAAACTCAGTCAGAGTTGTCGGCGCTCAGGTTCCTAACGGCGAGGATGGCCGTTATGATCTCTGCTGCCACAAAGCTATGCTCGCAGAGAGAATTTGGCAACACGTTATTGTGTAGGCCGAACAGATCAATCAAATCCACTACCGATCTGACTAGCAAAGGCGGTGCTGATGCTCTTTTCGTCATCGTCATATCGACGTCCATAGCCATTGGCATATCCCGGCCGAGCCGAATTCTCGACGAATTGTTTAAGGCGATCGCTTTGCGTATATGATGTAGGCCGGCCGCGGAGAGCATCCTGCAGTCCGGCGCCGAGGCTTACACCGCCCTGCCCGACACCCTTGCTTCCTATCACACTGGCCGTGCCATCGGTGAACTCGGATGTGGCGACACTCTCGCCCGCGATACTCTCGGTGCCACGAGCTTGCCTTTTGCCTCCTACTCGACTTCCTGGCGCCGGGTTAAAACCTGGAAGGCCCGGCCATTGTTCGGGGTTGAAACTGGAGAACATCTGCGGGAAGGCGGTATTGCCCAAGCCAGCGCCACCGAGCGTGGAGCTATGGAGGCTCGATACGTCGTCGGGAATATAGGACATGATCGAGCCGGAATCGAAGTCTTGGTTGGAGGAATGGCCATTGTATGCAGTCGAGCGCCCATTGGGATAGCCGCTGGAGACGTAGGATGTCTGCTGAGGTCGCTGACGGAAGGTATTCTTGGGCTTGCTGAACTGGAGTAGCGATGTTTGGAGATTGTTTAGTGGACCTTCTACCAGGCACTTACGCTCCTTGAAGTGGACAAGGAGATGATGCCAAAGCTCATGCTTAGACAAGATCTTGGGGTTTCCGATAATAACGAGTCCGTATTTAGCACGAGTAAGACCAACGTTCAGTCTTCGAGGGTCAGAAAGGAAACCGATACCCTGGTTGTCGTTGGATCGAACGCAAGACAAGACGATGAAGTCTTTCTCACGACCCTGGAAGGCATCTACTGACGCAACCTCGACCTCCTTGTAGGCCTCCTTCTTGAAGGTCCCCGCATTCTGCATCGTATTGACAATGTAGCTCCGCTGTCCTTCATACGGAGTGATGACTCCGATATCGCCAGGACGAACGCCAGCCTTGAAGAATCGGGTAACAACCTTCTCGACATTAGAAGCCTCCGTGCGGTTGAGGTAAGAAGTTCCGGATGCCGATATTTCCTCGTTACCGAGGTTAGACCAGAACATCATCGGCGTATCAGCGACAGGCCAGGGGAAGTCGACATCTTTTCGGAGTCTGTTCGGTGCTGATACGCCGTTCTGAAGGGATCCCTCGTAGAACATGTTCGAGGGGAACTCAGAAAGGCAGGGGTGCATCCGGTACTGGATATTGAGGCGGATAGGAGTGAAGTTCAATCTGACCAGACGCTCGAATAGCGACTGGTTTAGACCAGCCTTGGCTGCTTTTTTGTTCATGATAACCGGACCCAGTTGTTTGTGATCTCCAACGAGGACGACTTGCTTACATCCTAGGACGAGAGGAATCATGCATTCAGGCTCTGCAGATTGAGTCGACTCGTCGATAAGAACGTTGCGGAACTTCATTTTAGCGAGACGCGGATCCCCAGCCCCGACACAAGTACAACAGACGACGTCCGCATTGCTAAGGATTTCTCGTTCAGCGGCTCTGGTCAATTGCTTGAACTTCTTCTCATCCTGGCTGGAAAGCTCGCCGAGTTCGCTCTTCAGCTGTGATAACTTCATTAGTTCCGGATTGGTGTCCAGCATACGAACCTGCTCGTGTAGAGCAAGAAAGCTGACGGAGGACTCGACATCTTCCCGAGACTTGGCAGTAAGCCGCACTACCTTGAGGCCAGTAAGATTGATCCGTTCACACAACTGATCCACAGCCACGTTAGACGGCGCACACACGAGGACCTGGCCGTTGTTCATCTTGGCCAAGTGGTAGATGATGGTCGCAGAAGTGACCGTCTTTCCTGTTCCGGGTGGACCTTGAATTAAGCTGAGAGGGGTGGATAAGACGTTCTTGATGGCGCTGATCTGACTGCTGTTTAGCTCTGGAAGACCTGGCACACTAAACTTCTTAGGTAGATTGGTCTTCATCGGAGCGACAGCAACTTCATGGCCAAGCAGTTTATGGAATATGTATCCCGACACGCTCATCTCGTCCACGGCAAAGGTTTTCATGGCAGCTTGCATTCGATCGTACGACGTAGCTTTCCACACGTAGTCGGCCGAGAAGTTGTGCGTGCATTCCGTAGGCACAGACTTGTCGTTTCCGGTTTTCCGCAGTTCCAGAGTAACCTCGTCAGATTGGTTGTTGGGAATCTTGACAACATATCCCACTCCCTCCCAGGGAGGGCGGAGCTCGCCCTTGTATTTGAGCCGCATTTCGTCTCCAACGGCAAGCTTGACATCACCGGACTCCAACTTTGGGAACGTGAAGCTAGCTAGATGCTTGTTATTCAGACCCATATCCCAACGGACGACCAGTCCCTCCTCAGATTGCGCCTCCTTGAGCTTTTTATCATAATCCGATTCCATCTTGACGAGGGGCCCAAAGATGTTCTGGTACTGGAAGGGGTCTTCGTACTTGAGCAACACCGGGTGAGGGTCGTCGTCGATGCTAGCAGCCTTCTCGAGGTCGGCCACAGTGGCATTAGCGTTATCTTTCCACATCTCTTCCAATTTTGCGATCATCGGAGGAGTCAGGTGCCGTGCGCGAAGCTGTTCGTTATCGCTGGGCGGGGAAACCAGCCAAGGCAGAAAGGCACGATCCTCGATTAGCGGTTGCCATCGGGAGATATCCCAGCTCATGTCCTTGGAAGACGGGGTGGCGGCGCAGGGTTGGCGGCAGAGCAGTACGACAACGGTATCGGACTTGGCGGGGATGAAGCCGAGAAGAAAGACATTCTTGGTACCGCAGTTATAGCATTCGAGAGTGGTATCGCCAAGAGTAGACTGAGGATGGAGCTGGACCTCCTTGTGGCGTGCTCGAACGAGATGGTTGACGATGTGAGACGAGCTGGCGTTTCCTCGGGCACTACAAAACCACTTGCTACAGGCAAGACACTTGACGACGGAGCCCGGAGCGTGGATACCGCAGTATCTGTCCTACGAATTTAGCAATCCATACCTTTATACAGCAAGCAGACTCGAGCGTCCCGGAGGGGAAATAGGCAATGCAACATACGCGCAGGCATGAGGGGGGAGTTTCTTTTCCTCCTCAGGAGCTTTGAGGTTCAGGGCCTTCATGGCGCCGACAGGAACGCTGGCCATGGACTCGGTGTCGTCATCGTCGAAAACCTCGGTCTCGTTGTCCTCATCATCGTTTCGGCGCCTCGCATTGCCTAGTCCTCCACGACCAGTGTACTTTGGATACAGCAGGCTCTCATCAGGGTCGAGAGTAGATAGATCATCATCACCAGCGTTGATAGCGGCGGCGGAGTCGGAAACGAGATGGTTGCCCAGATGGGTAAATGCGCCCTCCATCATGAGCGCTGGTCGCGCAGCGGAGGGAGATTCAATGAGAGTTTATGGTAAGAGTTTGCGCTCCACCTACTAGGTAGCAACAGAAATTAGCAGGACTTACACAGGTGTGTGGTTTGGAAAGGAGTGGCAATGCTCGTCAACACTAGATGCGTACAGCAGGGAACCACGTAGGTCTGCACTTACCTCGCGAGGCCTCAAATTGTGTATCTTAAGTATTGTCAAGATAGAATATAATCTGAGCCTTATTGGCGCAAAGGATGTCGGTGAGATGTGGTTGCTGGAAGGAAGACGATTTATCACATCATTGATGTTTCCCCAGAGCAACAAGTGAACAAATCACTTGGACGGTTGGTCGGTCAAATCCTCCAAAGCGAGGAGTAATAAGAAAGGGGATGAAGAAGAGAATGCTTCGTGGTTGCTTCCGTGGCCCGATTTGAATTTACCTAGGTAGAATTAACGTTAGGATTGGGGCACGGAATTTTGGGGTTTCTGAAATGCGATGAGTCGACCCTGACGAACGTTCAATTTTCCTTTCCCTCAGGCCAAGGTGTGGCGGGGTGGGACTTGGTTTATCTGATTGGTTAAATTGTACCAGAAGTTGCATACTTGCGTATTTCATACATACTCTGTACATACATACTGTTATGCAGAGTGGTGGTCACTGCTGGAACTGATTTGGAAAAAGGAGCCGTCGGTTTGTATTCGTAGGGTCAAGCTTATGACCGCTGTCGGTCTGGGCTGGGAATTTCAAGTAGTTGCGCGCTACACCCATACTTTTCATATTCAAACTCACCCGCACGTCAGTATCAGCATTACTGTAGGGCTTAGAAAGATTGCCTAAACCTCGTCCACGAAACCTTATTTGGAATTCTATCTCGAGGTACCTGCCCTTTGAGGGCTCTCTGTGTTCGATTGGCCTAACTATTAGGTATCTCCGGTTCTGTATAACATCTAATAACCAAGGAAAACCTTCGACGGCATGGGTAGGCATCTCCGGAGACTTTACAGGAATACTTCTTGGCTGTGGCCATACCAAACATGGCTTTTTGGCAACCATCACGCTCTTACCGAATCCCTCCTTTAGGATGTCTTGATACAATGTGTCTCGTAAATCAGCTGCCTATTAGTGCTATGCAGCTTCTAGCATCGCCAGCTAGTAACATCTGGATACACCTAAGGGTCCCCTGTGTTCTGTCCTTTGCACCGAGGGGCCTTCCGGTTTGCCTAATGGTAACTGAGAGGCAAATGGTTTGCAAATCGTGGCTGTGGGCTTGGATGTGATACGATGTAAACGCGTGTACGAGGCGAATGATGAATGCCAGCCTCCTTAACGTTGAACCCGTTCGAGGCGGCCCTAAGGAAAATGGCGTTCCCCTTCATAATCCGAATGTTTTCAACGTCATTTTACGACCAGGTGATAGTACATAGAGCCCCTTCTCCTTTTGTATTTACATGAAGCCCTAAGGCTCTAGGTGTATATACTTAGCTGCAGTGTAATAATATCTTCTCGAACGCTCTTCTTGGCTCTTTGACCGATCACATACATGTTGTACTCCGCAGTGACATCTCTATCCGGGATCTCTGGGACGACGCTAGCCAGGGACCCTTGCGCGAGCCGTGGATGGTGGGGATGATAGAATTGTGGGGGCTACGTCAAATCCACCTGGTGATTTCAAATATGTTATCGTTATCTTATCAGGATTTTTTCATGGGTTCAGGCCTCCAAATCCAATCGCAGATCTGTATAGCTCGAGAATCAACATAAACGAGAACACTTTACATACGCGCATTCGTAACAACAAACGTTTATAGCCGCAACTATTACTATCGTGTCTGAGCTATCGATCGCTATCCAGTGATGATTGTATGCTCCATCTGAGTTCCAAGGCTACTATGGTATGGACTAACAGGACATCCTTAGCGAAAACAAGCTCGCCAAAGGCGGGATTACTTATACCGAAAGGTAAGTTACTTCTCTACCCGAAAAGACTTTGTGCAGAGATGGTTGCCAAATATCTAAGAAAAGGTTACTGACCTCGGGGCTGCAGGCCATAATTCTGCGGGAGGCTGAGATCAGCGAAAAGAGAGCGAAACTCAGAGCGTCGTTAGCTACGGGAAAGCCTTTGGACCCTTCCATTGCCAATGATCAGCAGTTGAGGAAAGACTACGCATACGACGAATCCCGTCCCGATCGCAATGCAAATGAAGAGCTGGACCTCGACGACGAGTACTCCCAGCTGTCTGGTATTGTCGATCCTCGCGTCTTAGGAAAGTTATTGACATTGGACAATCCTTACAATATACACTAACTACTAAATTAGTCACTACCTCGAGGGATCCGTCAGCGCGCCTGTCCGCCTTCGCTAAAGAGATTCGTCTTCTACTGCCGACCGCAATACGACTAAACCGCGGAAATTTAATCCTTCCGGAGCTCACGCGCTCAGCCCAGGCTGCCGGTCTTAGCGATATAGTTCTCCTTCACGAGCATCGAGGCGTACCAACGGCATTGTCAGTAACCCTAAATTGAGGCCTGTTTTGCCCCTTTTGTTCTTGCAGAGGAGCTGGAATTCACCCCTAAGAGATCTGGGGGAGTTCGAGCTCCTGTGCTATATTAGAACTCGAGAGCAACTGCCAATCCAGGAAGATCGCTACTGACTCAAGATAGAACCCTCTCGCACTTCCCCCATGGCCCCACAGCCTCGTTCTCCTTGCACAATGTTGTCCTGCGCCATGATATACCGGGATCTATTCGGGGCACTGTCAGCGAATCGTATCCCCACCTCATCTTCGACGGTAAATAAAAGCCTAACCGCGACTCTAGGGAACATATTCTGACACCTTTAACTTCCAGGATTCACTACTCGTCTTGGAGAGAGGGTTGTTAAGATCCTCAAGCATATCTTTCCACCCCGGGAACCTGTTACGAGTAAAGCTAAGCTCGGCAACCGCGTTGTGACATTTAAGAGGTAAGACACCGACATTCTAGTTCTGAGCCTTCTTTTCGCCTTGGAGTCTGGCTTTTGTTGTGCTTGAAAACTAACCTATTCGCAGTACGTCCCAAATGTTTTCCAGTCTCGATTCTAAACTAACGACTTCCACACCACATGACGTCGAGTTTAAGCAAGAGGTATTGACATTGATATATCAGACATCGATGACACTATAGAGGTCCGCCACCATGTTTTCGTAAGAACCGGACACGACAGCATCGAGCTCAGTGAAGTAGGCCCGCGGATGTCCATGAAACTTTTCGAGATCCGTAGTGGTACATGTAAGTTGCTTCTGGGGTTGTCCCTTGCGGACCATGTTTTATGGCCCCGATCGCACGCCATTTCCTATCCAGAGAGCAATGCTGACTATTTGTCACAGTGGAGAACAAGGATGGTGATGTCGAATGGTGAGTAACTGGCGACCCCGATGCCGTCTCGATCCAATCAAGCATAGGAATCGGGTGTCTAGGTGCATTTTGAAGTCGTGTCTTCTGGGACACTTCTTTGATCTCATGGCGTTCTAGTGAGCCGTCGCTAACACATAATTGTAGGCACCTTAACCAGTATACTAGGACGAGTCGCAAGAAGGACTACCTATGAAGTTGGTTTCTCTGGCGCTGTGTTTCTTTGGATTCATATCGAATCTCCGCAGGACACGGTATCAGAGGAATACGTATCGAAAGGGCGACCTCTGGAACTCGAACCGCACCCAAGCGAATCTCCAAATGAGGGTGTAGGTGTTGTGCAGGGTAGCTTGCACATATGCATCAGCATGGCGGCCTCCGAATGCATAGAGCAGTTCCGGGAGCGCAAGATCCGCTACTGAATGCTGGTTCATCGTATTGGTGATAGATTCAAGTCGCCAGACTGACACTATGACAGGGAGTTCGCGATACGAGAGCGTTCTCACTACAGATCACCAGAATTCGGTTCAAGGACAGTATTTAGGCTATCTGGATATGTTCTGTCGCATTCTATGGCGCCAAACGATATTTAGGGATGAACCGCATGCTGCGAAAGCTTCAGAAAGGGAACCAAGACCTATAAGACATGCGCGAGTGAGAGCATGGTTGCTAAGTTGGGGCCCGGTCGGGGAACTGACCGGGCCAGCAGGAGCAACATCTTTCAGTAACTAGATCGGAAGAACAGAAGATCAATGGAAACCGAGTCAGATCATAGCTAAATGGCAATGCAATCCACCTGAGTGTCTCGCCAGCTACAGGCCGGAAACGTGGAATGCATGTTGAGCACTTGCAACTTCTAGAAGGGCGGTGTCAGGCTTAACCTGTGGACCTAGCTGAGGCAGAAGAATGGGAGCTGCGGTGATTCACAGTCAATACGCGGTATAGGAGCAGGCCAGCGTAATAAGATGTATCGTACACGTGCGCACGATGACTTACTCTGCCCTCCAGACCTGTAGCATATGTGCTGGGAGCTTCGAAACGTGAAGACGCTAGGCAGTCGTGGGGATTGTGCGCTTCATAGTAGTGTATGCAAGAGACGCATGCATAAGGACAGAGTCTCATCTAATCGAACCGCCTACGTTGCCCATTCGTGCCCTTTGCGTTAGGGCACTTTTGTCTCGATGGAGGCCATTGGACGTCACTATCTTCCAGAATTCTGCACATTCTAGAATCAGGCTTGCTTGCAAGCGCCATGTGTACGGGGAGGCGAGTGGACTGGAAGGCTCTACCGGCTTTCGTCACCGCCGTCTTCTCTCCTCGTCATTGTCAGCTTTATACCTACCTACTAGGTACCTTCAATGAGTGCGACATTCTCACCTCTGGTTGCTTGAACCTTCTAATGGCGGACGCAAAGCCCAGAGTCAGGTCATGTGCTATTACGGGCCGTGATACCCAAGCCCGGATATACTCCAGACTCCTTGATAGAGCTAAGTTAAGACCTCCAGAATGTCTACAGACCAGAACGGGATGCCATGCTAGGGGGCAAGGGCCAGGAGCACTTAAGACCCGGGAGCGGCTTGGGGAAGACGAAATCCCGCATGTTCTGTCGTGATGAGCTCAAGTTTGTCCTGTTGCTTGACCGTTATCCGTCGCCGTCGTCCCCGGACAGCGTCAGACCCACCACGGGCCGTCGTGGAGAGGAGCCGTAGATACTTCGGTTTCTCACCGAGGCTTGTCGACGGTTGAGAGACGTCTTCCTTCCCCACGGGGCGCGGGCCGAGAGAGAAAACTAATTCAGTAGCCAAGCCCAGCGACACAAGCCCCGTTGACGACTACGGTACCTTTACTTATACAAACTTACTCTATGGGCTGGCTCGCATGGCTGTGCTGTGCTGGGGTGGTTGGCGTCGCCCACCCGCCGCTCACCCTCTACAGTACTTACGGGGCGCGGGCCCACACCTCGCCTGTTCGCACTTCTGCAAGACGTCCCCAGTCTGTTTCAGGGGCTATGCCGGCTGTTAGCCTCTTGTTTCTCTTTCCGCAAAGGTCTTCATTTTCGTCTGCGCGTTTACTGCATTTACTGGTGGATCGCAGATTACGAAAACCCGCGGCCGCCCGCTGGATGGCGCATCCCAGTTTGCTACTATATGATAAGTACCTTCTTGACAGTGAGCACTAGACTTGGAGGATTGCTTACATGGTTCAAAGCTAGATAAGCCTTCAACGCGTACGTATCCATATGTTTGTCCGTCCCATATATAGGATGTATGTATTGAAGAAAAAAAGGGTCCATCCAGTATAGGCTAGGTAGTATTTATGTTGTACTTACGTATATACTACGAAGGTAGGCAACAGAACGTACTGTTGGTAGCAGGAGAATAATACCTTGAGCTTGTTATATCTGCAGTGCCCACTAATGTACCTGCCAAACCTCTACTAGCTTTAATCGATTGCCCCCTTCAATTAATTGCTGCTATCACTGCTGCCTTCAACAGTATTCGTTGCGACTGCGACCTGCATTACGTTATATATTATGATGCATGCATGGCTAAAGTTATTTTTAAGTAGTGAGGGTTAAAGGCGTCAAATTCGAATGAAAAAAGCCGCGTTCGATGTAGTTGGTTTCATATATACCTGTATTTGGGACGGTGATAAGTCTGGCAGGTGTTTGGTGGGGGCACTGCAGAAATAGCAAAGCTCTAAAATTTTAAGCGTCTAAGGAGGTGGATTGGCCGTTCTTTGCCCATCCAAAACGTCATTTCATTAGCGCAATACAACCCAGGCTCAGCCATTCGTTATAACGTATGTGCCAGCAGGGTAGCCTACATACATATGTAGTTTATCTATCGCTGTCATATCCACCCATTTGACGGGTGCTCCTCTTCCCCAGAACTTTATTAAAACCATCACAAAACAGAAGCAAACCCAATCCCAAACCGGTTGGAACCGTCACAAACTCAGGTTAGCTTGGCATTAACGTTAGGCTCTTCAATTCCGATCTGTACGAGTAATCCCATTCTCAAACTCTGTCGCAGAATCGCCAGTCGTTATTCATACCTACCCTTTCATCTTCCTACCTTGCTTGACATTGACATTGATTAAACATTCAATCTGTCGGACGCTTCCGTGATCGTGGTTAATCCCATCAGCTTAGTTACATCGACAAGAGTCTCCCCCTACACGTCATGTCTTACGGTTCGTACGGCGGAGGCGCAGGCAATCCGTACCAGCAAGGCCCGTCGGCCGAGGGCGGCTACGGTTATGGCGAGGTGAGCGGGCAATCAAACACTCAATTCTGCTCAATTGACACGTTCCATGACGACGGCTAATTCATTCAACTCGACAACTTCAGCAGGACCACGAGCTGCATAACTACCCCCAGCAACCAGCCTCTGACACGCTTTCACAACAAGACTTCCTCGGCCGCATCCAGTTCCTTCGCAATGAGATCGGCAATCTGCGCCAAAACGTCCAAGCAATCACGTCGCTCCATCAGCGCTCCCTCGCCGAATCCGACGGCGGCCTGTCCGCGCAGCAGCTCGAGCGCATCGTCGCCGAAACCCAGACGCTCAACGCCGGCATTCGAGATCAGCTCAAATTCCTCGCCAACGACGCCAACCGGACTACCGATGGTAGTCGGGGCCTGAAGGAGAAGCAGGTGAATACCATCAAGAATGAATTCGAACGCGAACTGCACAATTACCAAACCGAGGAGAGCTCTTTCCGTCAGCGCTACCGAGACCAGATTGCCCGCCAGTATCGCATCGTGAACCCTGACGCCAGCGAAGATGAGGTGCGCCAGGCTACGGAGGCGGACTGGGGTAATGAGGGTGTTTTCCAGACGGCGGTATGTGATCCCGGTTCTCCGCCACACTCCTCGTCGAGTTCCTGTACACTCGTTAATGCGCCAGTGACTAACCAACCTATAGCTTAGAAGTAACCGCGTGGGACAGGCGTCCAATATTCTAGGCAACGTGCGCGCAAGACACAACGAGCTACAGCGCATTGAGAAGACGTTGTTAGAACTGTCGGCCATGTTCCAGGATCTCGCTGTGTTGGTGGAGCAGCAGGAGCCTGCGGTGCAGCAAGCCGAGCAGAACGCCGAAAACACGACGAAGTACATCGATCAAGGCAACGTGCACGTTGATAAGGGCATTACCAGCGCCCGTAATGCGCGGAAATACAAGTGGTGGTGTCTGCTTGTGGTGGTCATCATCCTCGTCATCCTCGCCATCATTCTTGCCATTGTATTCCGCAGGGGCGGGCCCGGAAACCCCGCCTAGGGGAGGTCTGTCAAAGATTCACTGCGCGTGACTGTATCGCGGTCCTTCATTTTACGAATCGAGTTTTCCACAAAAAAAGCTTCCTTTGGGGGGGGGGGGCCCAACTGCCACCGCAAAAAAATACCCATCATGGATATAAGAAATTAAAGCCCAAACACAACATTAAGAATCGGACCGTCCT